>JACBYL010000384.1:0-37604 GCA_015266385.1 Trichoderma oligosporum | reverse complement strand
GGAAACACGGAGTACATGCATGAGTAAACTTTTTGGGTTTCTTTTCTTTTATTTGTTTTCTTTTATTTATTTATCAATTGTGTACGGATTACCGTACACGACATATTATGGCAATTCCTCTTATTAAAACGCAAGAGGCAACTGGGGGGAAAATAAAATAAAAGTAAGGGAATTTGCCGCTTCTGGGGTGAGTGAGAAAGCATCTCCTGATATCCCGGACATGGTATATACGGAGTACGGAGTAAGTCTTGTATTGTATTAGTATTGTATTTCTCTTAGCCCTTCTCCTCTTCCTTCTTCTTCTTCTTCTTTTACTTCTCTCTTTTTTTTTTCTTGGTTTGTCTAAGAAAAGAAAGTAGTATTCCTTGGTATTCCCACATACATACCTACCTACCTACCTACCTACACCTAGTAGTAGTAGTGTAGTAGCTTGTTTATGGAGTACCCTGCTGCTGCTAGCCGCACCCAAGTTTTATTATAGCTTCAAACAAAGTTATAGTGGGTGGCTCCATCTCCCTTCCATTGGCCGAAGGGGGGCGAGAACTATCCAAGGGTGACAAGCAAGCAAAAAAAAAAGAATAGTATTCAAGCAAGTCACATCAAATCAAAATTCCATATGGAGCATGTACTATATCCATCCATACTTTGAATCAATAGGACCCCGAGCAGATAAACTGTATGTGACCCTCCCTTTTCTTTCCTCTTCCTCTCCCTCTTTTCTCTCTTCCTCTCTTCCCTTCTCTTTCCTTTCCCTAACACACACATATATTTATATATAACACACACATATATATTTATATATAATATATATATATATATTGCTACCTACTTCATTCACCTCTTCCTCCATCTATCCGTCTATACGGACTATCTACTTACAAAGGGATAATGATATGCCTATTTGCACTTATAACTTAGACTAATAATTCTGCTATTCGCCTTGGTCCACTTTCTTATTTAGGTTCCAGCCTTTCTCTTAACACTGTCGCCATATTTGGAATCGCCGACACAACGGACTGCTAAAAAAGATACACCAATAAAGCGGCAGAGCCGAGGCTTTCGTCTTCTTGGCGGATTATCCGGTTTTCTAAAGGATCCCTTTCGAAAAGCAAGAATAAACTATATCACAAGGGAAATAAGCCCCTATTCTCTTCCTTTGTTTCTTATCTCTTCTTCCTCCTATTTCTCACAGCATATATACCATATATATACACATATATATATACATATACGTATATGTCTCCCCTTTTAACGAACAACATCTCTTTTACACTATTCGAGAAAAGAGACGGAGACGAGAGTGCAATGACTTTGTCATCCCAACAACACCAATATCATAACAACAACAACAACAACAACAATAACAACAACGATATCGAACATCACCCACAGCAACCATCTCCACCGCCGTCGCCAAGTAGGAGACTCACAGCCGCAGCGATGCGACGAGAAAAATTGGGGAATCGCGGCGCCGGAGGGTTGATTAGGTTGGAGATTTACATGGATTTGCTGTGTCCGTGGTGCTTCATCGGGAAACATAGCTTGGACTCGTTGATGGCACGATATATGAAGGAGCATCCCGAGGTGCGGTTTGAGGTTACTTGGAAGCCCTTTTTCATTGCGCCGACGATGAGTAAGAGTATGTATTAATTTTCATTTTTTTTTTCTTTTTTCTTTTTCATTTTTTTTTTCATCTTTCCATTGTTCAGCTCATCTACCATGTATAATGGAGCCTCTGTCATCCCGCTTATACTTACAAACTCATAACCTCATTCTTGTATACGTCATATATACTACATGCTATAAACCAAATATAATATATATATATATATATATTTATTTATTTATTTATATGAAAGAATCAATTCTAAAACTAACCTCCTTACCAGATGGTGTCGACAAACGCAGTGTCTATGATCGCCTAAACTCGCGCACAGGCGACTTCCTCAGTCGAATCCAAGTCGTCGGCGCCAAATACGACATCGCATTCTCCATCCGCGGCCTGACGGGCAACACTCGCAATGCGCATCGCCTCATCGCCCTTGCGCTTCAGGAACTCGGCCCCGAGGGTCAATCCCATGTCGTCGAGCAACTCTTCCAAGGCCATTTTGAAGATGGTCGCGATCTCAGCGACGTGAATTGGCTGGTGGGCGTGGCCGTGGCGGCGACCATTCCCGAGGCCACTGCCCGGCTAGGACTGGAAGATGAAGATGCCGGCCGGAAGGTCGATGCTTTGGCCGAGGCGGCTAAGGATATGATTGGTGTTGAGGCCGTGCCGTGTGTCATGGTGCAGGGGAGGTACAAAGTCGGGGGGTATCAAGAGGGACATGTCTTTGAGAGCTTGTTTGAGAAGATACGGTTGGCCGGAGAGATTTTCTAAAAGAAAAGGAAGAAAGAAAAGAAAAGAAAGAAAAGAAAGAAAGAAAGAAAGAAAGAAAGAAAAAGCGTGTTTACTTTTGATATCCCCCCTATCTTTATTCTCTTTTGTTCTATTTTCCTAATAGTCTATGTCCTTTTTTTTTAATGACCCTGGGTGGCAGCCTATCAGATGAGAGTCTTTTTTCTCTCTCTTCTTCTTCTGTTATATCCCTGTTGGATTCGGAGGCGGATTGCATCGGTATTATGCAGGCTGGTGGTTTTTTAGATATATTACTGAGACAAACAAAGTACGTATGCATAGCAATTGGCTCCGGGCGTTTCTCCTTCTCGATGGTACTGGTGGAATTGTATTGATTCCTATATCATTGAAACCCATAAAAAAGAAAAGAAAAGAAAGAAAGAAGAAGCCTGTCTTATAGGAGAGTCTGTATTTGTATTCCCTTTGTTTTTCTATCTTCCAAAGTCATCCCCAGCGCCCTTTTTTTCTTTGTACGCATTCTCGAGGCGTCAATTGAACTTTTTTTCCTCCTTCGTCTTTTCGTAGTAAGCATTATAACTTATATACTATACTGTACACCAATGCAATAACTCCGCCAACGCCCTTTATAATTCCTGCTATTGTCCCAAACTTGAATGCAACCAATATTTGCACCTTTTTTTGTCTTGATTTTTTTTTCTGCTCAGCGAAAAAAAGTAGACAAGTTTAAAAAAAAAAAAAAAAAAAAAAAAAAAAAAAAAAAAAAAAAAAAAAAAAAAAAAAAAAAAAAAAAAAAAAAATTAAAAAAAAAAAAAAAAGAAAAAGAAAAAGAAAAAAAAAGAGAAAAAAAATAGAGAAAGAAAGATAAGAAAAAAAAAAAAAAGAAGTAAAAGATTAAAAAATCGCTAGGAATCCATCCAATCAAATTATATGACTTTTCCACGCGCACTCGTATATATTTTTGCGTCGCGAATTAAATCATCGCCTCATACCGCTGTAGTCGTTGAGCAAGTGTGTCATATGTGTGTTTGTTGCCTTCCCAATTCGCTTGCCAGCCCTCTTCTTTTGCTGCTTGGGCTTTGCCGCCAAAGCCGCTGCTTTACGCGGATCGTCGCTCGTCGGTTTCTGACCCACGCTCACCAGCTTACGATGCATATCGTCAAGACTAGGTAGCTGCACGCGGCGCCACATGGCTTGGAATTCGGGTTGGACAGAATTGTGTAGCGACACGTCGTCAGCCCAGACATATCGTGGGAAATTGTCCTTTTTCGTGCGCACCACAAGAATCTTGTGCTCCTTCTCCAGCTTCGCCAACGTATCCTCGCACTCGGGCCAGCCGTCCTTGAGGTCCTTGACAGAGACGCCCGAAGCATCTGTCTTGCGCTGTAGATGGGCCAGTAACGATGTGGCATCTCTAACTCCTGGAATGATGGGTCGATGCTTATATGTGCCTGCCTTCCACGTCTGCTCACTCAGGCTCGGATCCGGCCTCCATTCCACCCGCGGGTGTCTCCTCAGCCCCTCTGTCAGCTCCTTCTTATGCTCCTCCGTATAGTTCCTTAGACTTAGATGATCGATAATGTCCGTAACCGTCTTTGCATCTCCTTTCTTCTTCAGGTATTCTACCGCAAACGTCATCTGTGTCTTGACTTCGGCGCCGTAGCCCGTCAGCTGTGGCTGCGAAAATGGCACCTCCGGAGCGACATCCCGCTTTCTTTTCGATGTCGGCGTGTTGCTGTCTGATGCGGCGGAGGGTGAGGGCGATGGCGGAGCGAGTGTTGAGGCGAGTGTTGAGGAAGCCTTGACGGTTGCTGGGTTGGACAGCTTTGACGCGGCAGAGGCAAGGCTACCTCTGAAAACGGAGGACTGCTTCTCAAGATACGACGACATGTTGGGCAGCACAGCACGCCTAACAGCAACAGCAGCGGCGGTATCTTTGAGAAAGAGAAGGGGGGAAAAAAGAGTGTGGTGGCGCGTATGGGTTTTTGGTGGTTAAAGGTTGAAACAAAGAAGTCAGTTCCTCGGAACAAAGAGGGCGAGGCTGAAGAGCAAGCCAGCACCGTGTGGCGCATTACGGCTGGTATTACTGATCACTTGCCAGTAATTCATTTTAGGATTGTGGCTTGGTTTTTTTTTTCTTTTTTTTTTTCTTCTTTTTTTTCCTTTTTTATCACCGCCAAAAGTGTTGAGAATGCCACGCAAGCAAGGACCAGGGAAAAAGAAAAAAAAGAAAGAACAATTAGACAGGGGTTCATGTTCAGCTGCAAGTTAATGCATCCTATCAATATGAAACTTTGATAATTCGACAATCGCTTTTCGCCACATGAGAATTTCGTATATGCGTAACTTAACGTATCAATCAACAATTGATTATCATAGATATCTAGCCCTGTATGTTCTTTTTTCTTCAAGGCATCATCTATCCCTGTAAAATGACTCCCAATCGTCTAGTGCCCAAATATACTTAGACAGCACGCCATCTATTATACCATCACGCTTATCAAAGGTATCCCAGAACCGTTCCCCGAGCGCGTTTGCATGTTCAAATATAGCGTCAAAATCACACACAATTCCTTCCCCAGCGTTGTATCGACACATCCATTTTGTCCTCTTCTTAGCTTGCGCGCTGGAGCGAGAGCTCGGGCCGTAGTCCATATAAATTTAACAACAATTTTTTTTTTTGTTCCTTCTTATTATTTTTTTTTTTTTTAAAAAAAAAAATCTTTTGCTTATTGAATCCCATCCATGATGATATTAAATTAGGCAGAGCCCTGAGCCTTGTTGGCGGCATCAGCTTGAAGGTACTGGTAGGCAAAGTAGGCAAGGAGGCCACCATTTTTTTTTTTTTTCCTTTTTATTATTTTTTTTTTTTTTAAAAAAAAAAATCTTTTGCTTATTGAATCCCATCCATGATGATATTAAATTAGGCAGAGCCCTGAGCCTTGTTGGCGGCATCAGCTTGAAGGTACTGGTAGGCAAAGTAGGCAAGGAGGCCACCGATGGCGACAACGCTATATAGGCCAAAACCACCACCGGTGCTGGCGGTGCTGGCGGGAGCGTAATCCTGAATGGTAGACTTGGGGACAGGGTCGCCAGCCTAGGAGAGTAAAAGAATTAGTTAGCAGATAATAATAATAAAATTAAAAAAGAAATAAAAATTTTTAGGCTCAGAGCAAAAAGAACCATGGCGCATACCTGACGCTTCAAGGTTCCAACAAGCAGCTTGTCCAAAGTCTCTCGGGCTTCGTCACTGTGGCCGACATCCTCAAAAGCCTCAGTAGCATCTTGACCAGCGACATCGAGTAGAACCTCTTCACCACCACTAGATAAGGAGGAAGAGAAAAAAAAAAAAAAGTTAGTAAGACATTGCTTCTACGTAAATTCGTGCTATATTCCTCTCTAAAAGGAAAGAAATGGAGATGCATCGCAGAGAATTAGAGACGTACGGGTGCTCGTCGATGAACTTGGAGGTATCGTAGACCTTGTCGTGAATCACCATGAAAATGTCCTTCTTGGTGTTGTGCTCAGCAACATCCTGATAAGTGTACTCATTAGACATGGTGGGCGAATTAAGCTCGACAAAAAGGATGATTCTATTAAGAGAGAAGACAATAAGCAAAAAAAAAAAAAAAAGGGAAAGAGAAAGTAAAGAAAAACAATGAAAGGTGAGCGCTCCTGTTCAAGCGTTCGACGAGGACTCAAGGCAAGTTTGGCAAAGTCGGTCAAAACGATGGGTGTGAAGAGGAGAGACTTTGTCGATCCGAGTACGATAAAATCACTTTAAGCCTGCCTCTCTCTCTCTCTCTCTCACACACACACACACACACACTGTACTCCGTACCATTTCTCAAAATGCCACCTAATAATAATATTAGCCATCTAGCCCAAGCCCCATTGGCAGCCCCCCCCAAATTTGTTGGCCCGCAGGGGGGGAGGATCCCCAACCCACCAATCAGTCTTTGCAAAATTACCGCCTGGATGGCTCTGATTCGCTTCTTTTCGGGCTCTTTGATTGTCGCCTATTATATATTATATTGTCCAATATTTCTTTGTTCTCTCAGTTGTCACTCCCATCTTTTTGGACTTATCCTATCTACCTATTATGTACTCCGTATCTACCAGCTGATGTTCTAAAGACTTAAACAGGCACTCCACTTTAGTAGGTACGTACTCTGTAGAGCTGTGGCGATCATATAGGATCATGTTGTACTCCGTATTGATATGGGACGTTTACATCAAATGTATTGGGCAGGCCACAATATCTTTCCGAGAAATGAAAACTAAATGATCTCTTCTTAGCTTCTCATAAAAGATTCATGAAGATGATTCGAGCTCCAGCGGCTAACTTGCCCAAATCGGTCCTTGAACTATAGTAGTGCCCATCGAACCATTCTTAGTGGTAGTGAGTAAATATGTGCTCCGTAATAACGACTCATTTATTGTACTCCCCGCCTAGACTCGGAAGCACATGCAATTCTTACCAAGATAAGCCTTATCCCGTAGCCCTGGCTTTCCCCTCCTCCCACCACATGGATCGCCAAGCCCCGGGACTTGCGCACGGTTGATGCCTCCTTAGCAAAGCTCTTTTCAGGGTGCTCAGGCGTCATAGTGAGAGACCTCTTTGAATTCCGTTTCCCGAATGCAAATCCCGTTTTCAGGACTTAGTTGCATCTTAGGTAATACCATGTTGTACAGTAATCACGTTGCTCATTAGCCATGTTGCCATGTCACAGAGGCCATCCAAGCAGAGTGTAAGTAAAGCTGGAGGTGGGTTGAACCCGAGCATTTCCTCCAGGAGTAGCGCTTTGATCCTTGTTGTGCATATAAGATGACGGAAAGTCGACTCAATTTGTATTACAGAGTAGCACAAGCCTGGTCGTTGTAATAGCAGTACCTGAGAATTTTTCTTCTTTTAGTTTTATTTTTATTTTATTTTTTAATTTTTTTATTAAATATCTCAACGCTTCATGCAGTGAGAAATACTCTGTAGAATCTTGTTGCAGTTCAGGCAGGCGGGATACTTGATGGAGCTTTGTAGATTGGTCAGCACTTAAGTATGCGCTTTTGCTGTGAGTACTAGGTATCGGACAATAGACGTCTGTTCATTGTTCAATATCATTTTTCTGACTCTATTAATCAAATCAATGCAACATCTTGGAGTCCATCTTCCCAACAAATAGCACTAAATAAAATCATCGCTTAGAGTTTGCGCTGCCGCCTCCAATGTCCTGTCCCAAGCGATAGCCCGTCACTCGGTCCCATTCAATCTTCTGCCTCGTTACTGGCAGCTGTCGCCGCAGACCCTTGAATGCGCCCTCGCTTAAGCTCACAAAACTTTTGTTGAGATCTTCTTGGTATTTTTTCTCTGTGGATGCAATTTCTTTGGCAATTCCCGCACCCGTGCCTGACGAAATGGAAATGGAAATGGCTTTGTCAGTAAGCAGCCGCACATTGCCATCTTCGTAGTAGTGTACATCGACTTTGATGGAGCCCTCGAGTTTTCCAGAGCTAGGGTCGAAGATGTATAGCGATCTCCATCGGCCGTTCCTATGAGCTGTAAGTACTTGTACTTCATTGTGACTTGCTTCAATCTTATGGGTGGGAATTGAAGGGGGAACGCCTCGTACCAAAAGTTATTAGGGCTGTACTTGTTTGCGACGACGATAATGGCAACCTTTGAGTCGGAATCGGTGGGATATGCGCCAAGAGCAGCATTCGGAAAATGTTCCTTTACGTAGGCTCCTAAGCTCTTCAACGTCGATTTACTACCACACCGTTAGTTAATTCGAGAGGAGCGTGATGGTTGGTTCCGCCGACGGGAGGACTCACACCAGGTCGGTTTGTGATCCTTCTAGGACATGGCTTTGCACCGCGCTGGCTTTCTATACCACCAATTAGTCCAAGCCTTTCATGTTATATAGCCATTTGTATCATCTTCCAACGTGCCTGGGCCACATGATCAACTTCGAAGCTAGAGGAGCTCTCGACGTCGTAGTATCGTCCGCCACCCAACGAGTTGTGTGAGCTAATCAAGACCTTTTTTAGAAGTTAGACATCTTATATCCATGAGAATGAATGCTCCATGTTTCTTTTTTTTTTTTTTTTTTTTTTTTTTTTTTTTTTTTTTTTTTTTTTTTCCCTTTCCCTTCTTCTCCAAGTCTTTAGGCATCATACCAGCTGGCTGCTTCCAGGCAGCTTCAATGTTATGAATTGCTCCTCATTGTACTTCTCGAAAGCCGGTGTCAGCTCGGAAACAATGTTTGGCTCCGAGGCCGTAAGAGCCTTGATGTCTACAAGTTCGCGCGTTAATGGTGACTTCGAATCCTAAGCGAGAATCGGTTGCATCGTACCGGCTACGACATCTGCGAGCTATGAAGCCAAATGTTAGCTTGCGATGATGACGCGGAGACAAGGAGCCCGGCGCATAGGACAAGAAGAAACGTACCTCTCCTGGTGGAGCTCCCTCCACAAATGCAGAAACTGTCTCGATATGCGACATAATGTATTTTAGTCTCTATGCCTTTACACACGAGAGGATGAGAAGATGGAAAAGCGATAGGGAGAACAAGCCAGCTCTTTTCGGAGCTTTGACGTTAATCATACACCGCACAGGGGGCTGAGAGGTAAAGCACCCAAGGCGGGGCATATATTCAACACGGAGGGGCAGCACTCGTCTCCATATCGAAAACGCTATTAGCGGGGTACCTAGTGTCAGCTATGATCCACCACAACACCAAATGTACCATGTTATCGCGCTTCGCATGATAGGTGATGACAAGTCTGAAAGCACAAGTTGATCATGCAGAAATGCTCTTAAAATCCAGATGCTTTACCCAGGCTTTATGTATGATAACGTTGGTTATGCTATTCGGTAGTCGGGTGTTTTCCTCTGTGAGAAAACGAGGACTCATTTTTGATTCACTACAAGGAAATTCACGAAACCAATGAGAGAACTATAATCTCATGGTAATTCGACGGACTCGGTTTAAAATATATATGTAATAGATCTTTATTCTCTTTTTTTTTTTTTTTTTTTTTTGTTCACACAATGCTAATTTAAAAGAAATTATAAAAACATGTTGCTATTCACACACGAAATATCACATTATTCATTTTCCCCTTAATATTGAATTGTCTTCCTTATATTTTCGTAAATTCCTAAAGTATATGGAGTCAGCAACTACCCAATATCAGCCGTCCTCAACATGAGAAGCAATACTCACTTGTAACGTCTGGAACGTGAAACTTTTCAAACATTAGTGCGTTATGGATACTCCATCCAGCAACGCGAGCCACGGGAGCCTCGAGTCTGTTAAACGTCTTAGAGTCTTCTTGAATGGCGGCTGCTACTTCGGCCCCGACACCAGCGTTCACCATGGATTCGTGGACCACTAAAACTCTTCCAGTCTTTCGTACACTCTCAAAAACTGTCTTCTTGTCCCATGGATATATGGTCCGCAGATCAATTAGCTCGACGGAAATGCCGAAATCTTGCTCTGCTTGCTTAATCGCTGCTATGCAGTTATACAACGGCTGGCCGTATGAGATGATAGTAACGTCGTTTCCTTCCTTTATAACTTCAGCTTTAGATAGAGGCAGCTCGTAAGGTGCCAAAGGGACTTCCTCCACGGCTGCTCGGTACAAAATCTTAGGTTCCATGAAGACGCAGGGGTCGTTGCTTCGAATGGCTGCTAATAGCAAGCCTTTAGCCTGCACAGGCGATCGGGGCATGATCACTCGTAGTCCGGGGACATGAGTGAACAAAGCTTCAGGAGACTGAGAGTGGTACAGTCCACCGTGACCCACAGTTCCGCAGGGCATGCGAACTGTCATGCCTCCGGCGCTCCGACCATTAAGTCCTTCATAGTAACGCTTCTTTGCCGCCTCATTTACAAGCTGGTCGAACGCGGGATAGACGTAATCGGCAAACTGGATCTCAGCCACAGGTCGCATTCCTTCGACGGCCATGCCAACGGCAAAGCCCATGATACCTTGCTCCGTTAACGGTGTATTGAATACTCTATCGGCTCCATGTGTTTCTGCGAGCTTCATCGTACATCGAAAGACACCACCAAAAGCGACATCTTCACCAAATACGGCAACCGTATCATCCTCTGCCAAAGCTATACTTAGGGCGTCATTGATGGCTTGGAAGAGATTCATCTTCTTAGTAGCGCCGCTGAGAGCTTCAGGAGATATCTCAGTATTTTTCTTCGCAGCTGCTGAAGTGTGAGCCAGCAGAGGAGTCGTCGAGTAGTCAATGGGTATATTCAACCTCGCATTCGGAGGGTGTGTGGAATAACATCGTGTTAGATTTAACGGTATTGATCGGTGAGCTTGGGGATGCACCAGCGCTCTCTTCAATTGGCGAACAGCCTGACGCTTCATGGCTGGCCTGGTCAACCTTGATTGTTTTTTTTTTTTTATTCCGGAAGACGACTAAAGAGAAGTGAAAAATGATATGAAGCAGGAGGCATTAGCCTGCCCAAGATCAAGGCTATTGTCATCGGTCGTCGTCGGTTTAGACGGGTGATGGCGATGGTGCTCGGTTTGCTGCGGCCTTCCGCGGGGATGGATTTCGGCTAGGCCATAGTGGCTTTCGGTTTTATTATATAATCTCACTGAGCGAAATCCCAATCCTTTTAGCCAGCTCCAGCTACCGGGGTACGGCCTTAATATGAATAACCATTCTAAGCGGATATGGATGTAGTGAATATTATTTGGCCAACTGAATACATGTATTAATAACGGTGTAAACGCCATGATTGATAAGTTGCACTCGTTGATTCAACCAACCTATAAAGGCTTTCTAGGCTGCTTGGGGAGATACTGGCGCTAGACTGCTCGATATGAAGTCCGCTGCTGAAAATCGCAGCAGCGAAGGGAAACAACTCTGAAGGCCCTCTGCTAGCTGTGTATCTACCCAATACTAATATACACAATGCGGCATACTAGATTATCATTGATGTGCTAGCTTTTGCCCAAGTAGTGATTGATGCTCTCGCTAAGAATCTGTTTTCAAAGCCTAAGGCAGTGCGATGCTCCATGTGGAAAGCACACTAATAACAACTCACTTATCACCATAGTATCAACTAACATAAAATTCCATCCGCGCTTGCGGATAGCCCAATGGCTGTATCAAATGAACAACTTCGTACCCAAAGTAAAAAAAATTAGCTGTGATATTCAACAATGATGATGTAATTATTTATTTATAGCCTTTCCATGCTTCGCACCGGCACGCCGCTTCCGTGTCTGGCGCCATCCTCCGGCCGAGTCCCCGTACTGCGGATAGTTGCCCAGCCAACGGACAACTTTGCTTGGCAGTCTGACCAAGGAAAACCCAAACTGGTGACGTGGATGTCGGTTAACACGGAAAATGGCATTATTTCGAGACTCGTAAAAACAAGTCGAACGTTCTTTCATGATTTCTCAAGTTTAATGAAGTGTTTTAGTATTCAAAAATCAATGCGTTTGTGCGTGATTGCGTTTTGTATTTTATCGAGCTATAGCTCAGTCACGACGTTACGATGAGCGACACCGATATACCACGTGCGCACCGTCACCGCAGCGCGCGAGCCGAATCATCTAGAAGAGATCGGCCACGAAAAAAAGGCTCACAGACGAGAAGGGCAGCAAGCAGTGCTGATGAGGGCAGAGGTGATAGACGCAGTAGATCAAAGTCACTTTCTGCTGGAGCACTGGCGCAGTTGAACCAGGAAAATGTGAAGCAGCAGAGACAAAGCGAGCGGGAGCGGAGGAGACGAGAACGAGAACGAGGAGAGGCGCATGCAGAAAGAGCTCGTGAGCGCTTAGAGAGGCACCAACGGCGAGAAGAAGAGAGGAAGAGGGAGCGGGAGCGAGAGCGGGCACAAATGAGAGATAGAAACAGATCTCAAAGCCCGGACCCGGAACTCGAGCCGGAAATCGCGCCGAGGATATATCATAAACCCAGGCGGCAGAAAAAATCCAGAGTTGTTAGCGGAGCCGTGATGGAAGAAGGGAGATCTAAAGGGTGGGGATTTATGCTAGGACGCCATTCTCGAGATGATAGCTATGACAGTCTAAGAAAGGAAGACATGTACAGCAAACCGCCTGGGAAGAAGAAGACCAAAGAGAAGAAGAAGATGTCTAAGAAAAAGAAATGTAAGTGATGAGCAGAGTCTACTTTTTTCTTTCCATTTAAATTTTTTTTTTCCCAAGTTCTTGCTAACAATGCCTTGTAGGGATTATAGGCGGTATCTGCGCTGTTATTCTTATAATTATAATCGTCGTCGCGGCGGTGGTCGCTTCAAAACACAAATCTGGAGGTGGTAAAAGCAGTGGTAGTTCATCAGGCTCTGGTGCGAGCAGTAGTGACGTGCCGGCCAAATGGATAAACACTTACCTCGATCCATCTACTTGGGCAAGCACACAGGATTTCAACGTTACCTTTACAGACGAAATGGTTGGCAATCTTCCTGTCATGGGCCTTAACTCAGGCTGGGACGATTCCGCGCAGGCAAACAGTAACGTGCCTCCATTAAACAAACCTTGGGGTGATTACTCGAAAAAGCCCGCTAGAGGAGTGAACTTGGGAGGATGGCTCTCTATCGAGCCCTTCATCACACCATCCCTCTTCAATTACCCCCTTAGCGATGGAGTGGTTGATGAGTGGACTCTTTGCCAACATCTTGGATCTCGGGCTGGGCAAACGATAGAGAACCACTACAACACTTTTGTTACCGAGAGCACATTCAAAGACATTGCGAACGCAGGTCTAGATCACGTCCGGATCCCCTTCTCATACTGGGCTGTCCAAGTCTACGACGGCGACCAGTATGTCTACCGAACGTCGTGGCGTTATCTCCTGCGCGGCATCGAATGGGCTAGGAAGTACGGACTTCGCGTCAATCTTGACTTGCATGGCTTGCCAGGAAGCCAAAACGGATGGAATCATAGCGGGAGGCTCGGCGCTATCGGATGGCTCAACGGCACCGACGGGCAGCTCAACGCACAACGGTCGTTGGATGTTCACAATAGCCTGTCTCAATTCTTCGCCCAAGACAGATACCAAAACATTATTACGCACTATGGCTTGGCCAATGAGCCTCGCATGACTTTCCTCCAAACTAACCAGGTGATTAACTGGACAGAAACGGCGTTTACCCTGGTGCGTAAAAATGGGTTCAAAGGGTTGGTTATCTTTGGTGATGGCTTTATGGGGTTGGACAACTGGAAGGGTCAAATGCAGGGCTACGACGGCCTGGTTCTCGACGTCCACCAATACGTGATTTTCAACCAGAATCAGATCGACTACACCCACCAGAAGAAGGTTCAGTACGCGTGCCAAGGGTGGACGCAACAAGCAGAACAGAGCCAGGACACGAGCACAGGCTACGGGCCTACGCAATTCGCCGAATGGTCACAAGCAGACACAGACTGCGCCCAGTATGTCACAAATGTAGGCGCAGGGAACCGCTGGGAGGGCACACTCAACACCGGTAAGGCGAGTACATCGATCCTATCGCCAGACTGCCCAACTAAGAACAGCCAATGCTCATGCACCAACGCCAACGCGGACCCGAGCAAGTGGAGCTCCGAGTACAAGAAGTTTCTTTTGATGTTTGCGGAGGCGCAGATGTACAGCTTTGAGAAGGGGTATGGCTGGTGGTATTGGACGTGGAAGACAGAAAGCTCGGCACAGTGGAGTTACCAGGCCGGGATGCAGGCCGGTGTGTTGCCGCAGAAGGCGTGGGAGCGAGACTTTAAATGTGATACCGATGTGCCGGACTTTTCGCAGAGTGGGTTACCGGAGTACTATTAAATGGTTTGATGTGAATAGCTTGAAGGATACCCCCCTTTTTTTTTCTTTTTTTCTTTCTTTTTTCCTCTGTATAGAAATGTCTGCCGGTGTATATATGGATATCCGTCAGACTGGAGAATCTAGGTTGGCGCTGTGGTTGTCTTTTGGACTTTGTATAAGCGACGTTGAGAGATGATGACGACGATGACGAAGAAGAAGAAGAGTTTTGACAATGATTGGTGAACTAGAAGATTATATTTAGCATATGATGTCCTTTTGGTTTTTGGTTTTGCCTTATTTAAAGATATACCTGTTGCACATAGAATAGCGACATACAAGTTTCTGAATAAAATACGTTGACGTTATAGTCAATTGATGATAGTATCCCGAATGGGTTTCCCTTATTGGCCTTCAGGGTGCGAGTCAGCCAATGCCTAAGTATATATATATATGTGTGTGTGTCTGTGTATGTATACTATGTTCTCTTATATCCTATATCCCCTATATCCGTCGGCGCAGAGCTGGCAAGCAACCCAAATATTTCGTATCGAATTTACAGTAAAAAAATTTTTCTTGTTCTCTCCATTGGTTGGTCATCCATCCTCCACCATTTTATAAACGCGAAAGCGAAAGCGAGGCCCGCCTGCTCGCCATTTTGAAACGCGGAGTGCCGAATCACTTTGGATTTAAAATGTTTCGGCTTTTATCGCACAATTTACTACTTTGTTTACTCTACTCATGCAACCTTTTTTCTTGTCTTTTTCTTATAACCTAGGTGCACGCTAAAAAGGACACAATGGCCTGGTTCCTCGCTAGTACTCCCTCTAGAAGAAAGAAATGAGAAGACAATGCACTGCTTACAATTGATAGATACGTATTAATAAAAGAGCAAAGAGAAGAAAAAGGAATGTTGCAATCGCCGATAAATTTACCCACATTATCGGAGAATGGGTGTGTCCATACCTCCTCGTACGCGCACAGTCAAATTTGCCGGGGGTTGCCGATGACAAAGACAAAGGGACAATGAAGAATCAGCGTTCGGATTACGCCGTATAACTAAAGTAGAAATATAACTGGGATATGGAAGAAAGAATTTCCAATTGGGGCAACTAATTCCGCCGAGACGCAAGGTAAATTAGCAAATCCCGGCAGCTGTGACTGTTCATTCGGGCATAGGCTATTATTAATGAGGGGAGAGGAGAGGCCGGACCGTTTCTCGGTCTTCGCTTTTATGTCAAGGAGGGATCCACAGGTGATGATGGGGTCGGGGTTAAGTTAATGATGACGGTGTTGGCTGATCGTATGTATGTGTATGACTTTGGTGGTGTGGGTTTTGGATGAGGTTTTCGAGTTGAAACAAAAACCTTTTGTCCGATGGGATATACGGACATATCGTATACATACATGTGCAGATTCGTGAGAAGCAAACAGTCTCGTCGGGGGGGGGTTTTTTTTTTTTGTCTGATTCATTATGAGTTGCTCTCCTTGCATCACGTCACCTTCCTGATACATAATGCATTGCTATATACTCTGTATCTGATGCACACATCAGTTATAACATCGACTCGAACTCACAATCACAACTTACTCTGACCATCTTTTTAACAACAACTCTTCACAACATTAAAACACTCTCAACAGAAGATCTTTCCCATTCATGACAGACTTGGAAGCAGCATCCACCCTCGCGTCCGACATGATAGACGGAGAGAAGCCCTTGGACACTCACACTCCAAGCTTAGGAGATGGAGGAGACAATACAGACCTGGACTTGGAGATGACACCGACTAGGAGTTCTATGAGACAGATTGATCGCCTGCGGTCGCAGAACGGTTATGGCGTGTCAGATGATCAGCGTAACGTCGATGTTGAAAAGACGGCTCAGCCAGAAAAAGACCCCTATGAAGTCGGGTGGGATAATGGGGATAGTGACCCATTGTGTCCAAAGAGCTTTAGCAAAGCGCGCAAATGGCTGATTGTCTTTATTGTTGCGGGAGGAAGCCTTTCAGTGTAAGTGATTGATTTATTGATTGATTGAGACTCCCTTTTTTTATAAAAAGAAGAAGAAAAAAAAGAAAAAAAAGAAAGGAAGCCTTGGTGAAACCTGTGGCGCTTGTTCGTTGCAGTTGTCTCACTTACAATGAAATGGAAGCACTCATCACTGACAACATGCCATTTTTGTGAGGGTATAGAACATGTGCCAGCTCAATCTATACATCGACTTATGAGCAAATGGAGGCTGAATTCCACAATGTACGCGAAGTATCCGACTTGGGCCTTTCGACGTTTGTCTTGGGTATTGCTTTGGGTCCCATGTTCCTCAGTCCCCTCAGCGAGTTTTTCGGTCGTCGCCCCATCTACATTGCCTCCTGGACCATGTATCTCATCTGGTTGATCCCGTCAGCTGTCGCCAAGAACATTGCCACCATGATTGTCGTCCGCTTCTTCGACGGCTTGGCAGGGAGTGCCTTTTTGACAGTCTCTGGAGGCACGGTGAGCGACCTTTTCGCTAAGCACGAACTGCAGCTACCTATGGCTGTGTTTAGCATTGCGCCCTTTATTGGACCCAGCTTGGGACCCCTATTGGGTGGGTTTATCAACTTTTATGTTGATTGGCGGTGGACGTACTATGTGCTGCTCATCTGGGCTGGTGTTATGTGGTTTGCCGTCCTTTTCATTGTGCCTGAGACATACCGTAAGTTATACAGCTATCCCCCTCGGTGAGCTGAGGTGAAATGAAACACAATTTTTTTTTTTTTTTTTTTTTATTTTATTTTTTTTTTTTTTTTTTTTTTTCACTGTACTGACTTGGGGGGAAAAAATATTCTCACTTTGATAGATCCGATATTGCTTAGAAATAAAGCTCGCAAAATTCGAAAGGAGACCGGCGATGACCGGTGGCTTGCTCCCAGCGAAAAGACCAAAAAGACCGTTGTCCAAGCCATAAGTATCTCCCTGCAGCGACCCTTTCAGCTGCTCATTTTGGAGCCAATGTGTCTCAGCCTTTGCATCTTCACCGCCATCCTCCTTGGCATTCTCTATCTCTTCTTTGGTGCTTTCCCACTTGTCTTTGAAAGGAATCATGGCTTCAACCTTTGGCAGGTCGGCCTGTCCTTTCTAGGCATCGGCATAGGCATGATCTTGGGCATGTTATTGGATCCGGTGTGGTACCGCATCCGCAACAAGTTGGTTGGGAAGCTGGAGCGGGAGAGTGGCGTGCCGGGCAGCAGCGAGCCCGAGTTTCGGCTGCCACCGGCCATCGTGGGGTCCGTTTTGGTCCCCATTGGTATATTCATGTTTGGGTGGACGACGTACGCCTCTGTGCATTGGATTGTGCCCATTATTGGGTCCGCCATATTTGGAGCAGGGTAAGTCCCATGTTTAGCCACGGTGACGCAGCGTGCGAATAGTGTGGATTATCATTCCCACTTCTCCCGTTTTTTCTCGCCCTCGACAACCCACCCAATGCCCTCCTCCTTTGTGGTTTCTTCGTCGTGTAGATTTGATCGGTGGCTAACTGAGATATTGTGCAGAAACTTACTCGTATTTTCTGGTGTCTTTACCTTTTTAGTGAGTTGAGCCACAAAAGATGCCTCGCTGGTTTGTTGTTTTTGCCTTTCCATGACAAAATGTGCTAACTGCGCCGGAACTTCTCAGGTCGACGCATACCCTCTGTATGCCGCAAGTGCTCTCGCTGCCAACGCGTTTGTACGCTGTTCATTTGCAGGTACGCTAAGATGGAAACGATTTTATGGAAGCTGTTGTTGTAATGCTGCTAACTCAAGTGCTGCTTTTTGTAGCTGTGTTTCCCCTTTTTGGCACACAAATGTATGAGAAACTCGGGTTCCAGTGGGCTTCATCTTTGCTGGCGTTCTTAACCGTAGCCATGATGCCATTTCCCTACCTCTTTTTCAAATATGGTAAGAAGATTAGGGGCAACAGCCGATTTGCTACGTCTTAGGAGGGGGGTTTGTCAACTCTATCGATCTTGGGAGATGACTTTTGGTGAGACAAGAAAGGGGACGGGGGAGGGGGGGGGGGAGTGTGGGGTAAACATCCTAATTTTATTGGTGGGGGGGGGGGGGGGGGGGGGGGGGGGGGGGGGAGTGTGTGGTAAACATCCTAATTTTATTGGTTAGTAATGGTAATAATGGGATTTTGGGGACATCACAGGCGCAAAGAGAAAAGAGAAAAGAAAGAAAGGAAGAGGAGAAAAAGGAGCTCTCTTTTTGGGCCCTTCTTAGACTTGTCGGATAAGGCACCACGTCTCAAGGCTGGATCCCGAGACTACAGCATGAGATCAGCGAATGACGGCTACCAGCATATATTATGACAATTAAAGGAAATCAAGAAGGAAAACAAAGCATTTTTATGACACCGATAGAGGAGATTTGGCGAGTAAGAAGAGTCAGGAGGGGGGGGGGTGTCTTGGAAACAGGGATGTGGGTGGCGGGCGTTTGCATGAGTTGAGTGTCCCTGCGTGCAAGCAAAAAAGGTGTGCGTTCATCTAAATTAATGCCAGCATGCCAATAGAGGACAAGGAATGCATGTATATGATCTTGTATAGAAAAACGAGGCTTTGCTAAAACTACTTAAAGAATAAAAATAAAAATAAAAATAAAAAAAAGGGGGGGGGGAGGAGGAAAGGAAATTTGATACCTTGTGGCGTGCTACGATCATGAGAGTACTGGTGTGAAGTCAAGTAGTCAGCCATGGGCGAGAGGCAGAATACTAGTTTGGGTCTACACTACAGAGTACTTGGTCAAAGATTGAGATGTTAGTATCTATGTAATACCTTATTTATACTTCGTGCTCCGTACACCCATTGAGATTACTAGCTCTTAGTATGCTCTGCCTACCTCGGCCTTGATATGGCAGCACTTGGCGCGGCAAGATGCAAGCTGAGATTGAACGACCAATAAGGGCTTGCACGATGAACAGGGCAAAGGCAGGACAGGACAGGACAGGATTGGAATGGGTTAATGATGGTTACAATTACTCTAAGATTTAATGTGATGTGTGTAATACAAAGTACAGATACGAAGAATGGAGTACAATACAATACACATTCATGGAGCGATGGAAGGTCGTGGCATGTGAGACAGCATGCCAAGGAGCATGGACATATATGAGGGAGAAATTGCTTTGTCAATACGAAGTACTACTATTAAGTAGGTACAGGTAGGTAGATCAAAATAAACACATGTACTTGTCTACGTGCATTTACTGATGCTTTTTAGTATCCGGAACGATTACAGAGTTACATGAGTGTAATATCATGTTTAAGATGTGTACATAAGGTATACGAGTATATTATACGGAGTATACCTACCTACCTTATAGAGTAGTACTGCCCCAGAAAGGCCATGATCTGCCCAAAAAGGGATAAGACGTTTGGACCTTGAGCCGTAGCTCGGAGCGGCTTCGCATCGGAGCTCGGTTATCGCTGATCAACTAGGGAGGGGTTCCGAGACCTTTTTATTTTTATTTTTATTTTTATTTTTCCTTCTTTTTCTCTTAGCCATCGAGGTTGATTGACATGGTGCAATGTGCAATGATCTTTTTTCTCTGTACGGAGTAAGTGCCTGTATGTTTCCGATTTTGTGCATGAGTACGATAAACGTGTAAGTGTACTTTGTTGTACTCCGTACTGTAAACACTCCCCTTGTCAAAGAGGGAAATCAAGTACAGTACTCTGTGTTAGGAGGGAGGCATTCTTATTCACTGTCAAAACTTGAAAGTTTTTTGTTGGGTAGATCTCTTTTTTTTTTTTTTTTTTTTTTTTTTTTTTTTTTTTTTTTTTTTTTTTTTTTTTTTTTTTTTTTTTTTTTTTTTTTTTTTTTTTTTTTTTTTTTTTTTTTTTTTTTTTTTTTTTTTTTTTTTTTTTTTTTTTTTTTTTTTTTTTTTTTTTTTTTTTTTTTTTTTTTTTTTTTTTTTTTTTTTTTTTTTTTTTTTTTTTTTTTTTTTTTTTTTTTTTTTTTTTTTTTTTTTTTTTTTTTTTTTTTTTTTTTTTTTTTTTTTTTTTTTTTTTTTTTTTTTTTTTTTTTTTTTTTTTTTTTTTTTTTTTTTTTTTTTTTTTTTTTTTTTTTTTTTTTTTTTTTTTTTTTTTTTTTTTTTTTTTTTTTTTTTTTTTTTTTTTTTTTTTTTTTTTTTTTTTTTTTTTTTTTTTTTTTTTTTTTTTTTTTTTTTTTTTTTTTTTTTTTTTTTTTTTTTTTTTTTTTTTTTTTTTTTTTTTTTTTTTTTTTTTTTTTTTTTTTTTTTTTTTTTTTTTTTTTTTTTTTTTTTTTTTTTTTTTTTTTTTTTTTTTTTTTTTTTTTTTTTTTTTTTTTTTTTTTTTTTTTTTTTTTTTTTTTTTTTTTTTTTTTTTTTTTTTTTTTTTTTTTTTTTTTTTTTTTTTTTTTTTTTTTTTTTTTTTTTTTTTTTTTTTTTTCTTTCTTTTTCTTTCTTTTTCTTTCTTTTTCTTTTTCTTTCCAAATCTCCGTACACCCGGCTCCTCTTCCATCATTGACACATGCATCAATGACCCTGCAAAGCCATGCTTGTGCCTACAAGTACCTCTTATGTACGTAATCAAAGAATGAGGGTAATGGATTGGTGCTCACCGCTAGCCGCACCCACTTCCGAACGCCTCCTTCTCCCCAGAATGGCGGTGCGGTTTGGCACTAGAAACAGATCCTAGTCATGTGAAGAAGAACGACTCCCCGTAATACTCCGTGCCTGATTGCCTGAATAGGGAGGGAGGGGGCTGCAGGTTTTTTTTTTTCTTTTTCTTTTTCTTTTTTTCTTCTTCTTCTTCTTTCTTTTATTCCATGTACATCAGAGCTAAATCTCTATTGACTAAATCTCTATTGAATTGTTGTTGCTGTGCGGCTAGAATATCATGTACACGCAATCTTAACCGTATACGGATGGGGCTTGATATACGAGCCTGATCATCATCAGTGGGGATTATTTGAGATTGTTGCTGGTGAGACACTGACCATGTAAGTACATATTATAATACATACATTCTGAGGAATTTTGATCGCCCTCTCATCGCTATTGGTAAGAACAAAAAAAGAAACTTACAATTACTGGTGAGGACGCACGCGACCATGCTGCATCAAATCAATCAATGGTCTCTGCCATGCATGTTGCACCGTGCATAATACTAGTATCAACTTAGTAAATCACCATTGGATCTTATTTAAGTCGGCTATTGTTGGTGACCTTGACCTCGACCTCGACCTCGACCTCGACCTCGACTTCAGGCTCCGCATTTCTGTCTTAGTTCTGGAGTAGTAACTTGTATCAGGCACCTCTTTACTCCATATGAATTCATGCGTGATGCTTAGTACTGATTACTTGGATCTTACTTCTAAAGTCCTGACCAGTCATCGTCGAGCTGATTCTCCCAAATGCGCCGCCACTGGCCTAGCTCGGGCGAAGGCATGGAATTAGTTATAGGTAGACTTGGTAGAGTACTTCGTAGATCCGTAGATCCGTAGAGAGAGAGAGAGAAAAAAAAAAAAAAAGAAAAAAACCCCGAGAGAGAAAAAAAAAAAAAAAAAAAGAAAAAAACCCCGCAGTCTAAGTCCGGCTAGCTAGGTACATAAAGCCTGTATGGAGATCTTTCCAGCGGTCTATTTAGCAGCTCCAGCTGGCTTCCAGTGGCTTCCCAGTGGGACACCCTCCCCCCCCTCCCCCCAGTGATCTCTAGCTTAGAGACGCGCTGCCCCAAATAGCCCACTGAAATTACGAAATCTCTAGCAGTGGTTGGCAAACGCAAGGGTACCCAACTGTCAAACGTACGCTGACAAGTCGCATCGCCGCTTTTTTTCTTTTTTTTTATCCCCTTTGGCTGGTTGAGCTTAACTTAACGACTAGGCACGCACATGGGCGTTCACCCTTTCTGACTCCTCCCCCTTGCATCTGATTTCTTTTTTATTTCTGAGCTTCCCTTTTTATTTTTATTTTTTAAATCCTCTGATGATTAGTTGTTCTGGCTGTCAGCAGGACTGCATAATATTAGAGGAGGAAAGGGGTTGGAAGATAGGCGCAAAGGGAAACAATCCGGGTACCAGGGTTTCCTGACCAGAAACTTTTTTGCCCGCCGTCGCCGGAATCGCTCTCTCGTCATCGCCGTCGAGCCCAGCCCAGCCCTTGCGCTGCTCGCATGCCTCATTGCTGCGCAACCTCATTACAGCGTCCAATTCCAGGCCCTGATCCTCAGTGCGCCGTGTCGCCTTCTGTTTGGCCTGCGCATCGCTCAAACCCCAATGGTGGGCGCGGCCAAGCATATGGGTAACGGGTAGCTGCTTCAAATCTCCTCTTCCTCTTCTTGCTCTCCCCTCCCCCCTCTTTCTCTCTACTCTCCTCTTCCTCCCTTCTGTTCTGCTGTCTGTCTACACATAGACAGGGGACGCGACGTCACCTTGGACCCTCCCTTTCTGCTTCTTTTCCCGCGAGACTCAAGGACCGAACTAGGCCGATCGACGACACATACACACACACCCCCCTTCCTCCTCCCGAGGGACAGATCCTCTCCGGCTGCGCTTCCGCGCTGAAAGTCACTGGCCTCCATGCCACCGGCGCCGCCGTTCTATTGATCCTACCGTCCTGTCACACGACCGACGCCTCTTGTGTGCGCATACGCTTTACGAAGACCTATTGGCTCTTATCGACCGCACCGACCTCTCTGAGAATACGAACCGACCCGGACATATTTGACCTTGTTGTCATTTTCGGCTTCCCACCCCGATCAACCGCCGGGAATCCACGCGGATCTTCCCTCCCGCGACTGGTCGACGCATATTGTCTCATCTCGTGCATACAAGAGCCGCCTAAACGAGACTCTACTCTACTCTCCTCTGCTCTGCTCCCTACTACTTGCATACTACTCTGTTCTTTCCATCCGCACGAAAGTAACTTGGGTACCAATTACCAGGGATCTTGCCAATTACAACCCCGGCAAGCTTCAAGCCACTGTGGATCACTTCTTGTTTAATCGCACCTCTCCAAGAAGCCACAGCCGTGTAACCATCCGGCCCTTGTTCGCTCGTGCCACGAAGCCGTGTGTTGGTGTGGTTGAGCAGTGGGAAAGTTGGATGGATTGGGGAGGCAAGACTCTGGGGAACGGAGCCCGGATCGCCGTCCTGATTTGCGAGAGCAATTGGCTGCAGGTGCACCGACTCAAATAATCAGTTCTGCTGTGTAGGCGTCAAGGGTGGCTTGTCCTTATATAAAGACCTAGCAAAATGCCCGAAGAAATGGAGGATAACGGAGCAGAGGTTTCAGATCCTGTATCCGAGAACGAAGAAGACTCGGAGACTTTACTGAGAGACGAAGACGATAGAATGGCCGATCAGATGACAACCAATGGCTCTTACGAGGATAAGAAGAAGTATGACCCTAAAGATCCCTTAAGACCTAGGCGGAAGAAGGCAAGGAGGGCGTGCTTTGCTTGTCAAAGAGCACACTTGACTTGCGGTATGTCTTACTCAGAAAATCTCTCCCATCCTCTCTTCCCCCACTTCCTCTTTTCTTTTCTTTTCTTTCCTTTTTTTTTTTTTTTTTTTTTTTTTTTTTTTTTTTTTGCCTTCTCTCTTTTATCAAGTCGTTCGATATGATAAAAAATGTTCCTTTGATTCACCTGGAAGTTCCTCTTTCGGCTTGTAGTCATTGATTAATATCTGACATGTAATTGATATAGGGGACGAACGGCCGTGTAAGCGATGCATAAAGCGTGGTCTTGCCGATGCCTGTCAAGATGGCGTGCGAAAAAAGGCCAAATATCTTCATGATGCTCCCCCTGAAGCTCTGCGACCCGTTCTTGGCCCTACTTATAGCCCTCCTCCTCTTACGAAAACTAACGGACAACGCCATGATTCCATGCATTCTGATAATGTCATTTCAACTGCTCCAGGCGACAGCTTTCTGTCCCAGGGCAATTCTTCATTTCCCGTTTATTCCAATGCCAGCCAGCCTCAGGTGACTCTACCTGACAACATTCATCTCAACCCGCAAGCGTCGCCCATCTCGCCATCTTTTCACGGTGGTTCATCTGCCGCTCAGGCACATTTAGGTGGTATGCTCCAAGGAAATCACATGGACTTTAATGCCCTATTTGATCCTAGCAACCCCGCACTCTACAACTTTGATCTTGAAGGCCTCAATTTTGGCAGTCAATATGCCGGCTGGGAGTTTGGAATTCTTAATAAGATGGGCCTCGGTGCGGAGACACCACCGCGCGAAAATTCCCTCTCACAAACTCCAAAGACAGAAGCAAATTATGCGGCCATATTTGGGAATGGGTCGTATGATACTGGCGTGATGGGGGGCGATTTTTCTGGCGTTGATCTTGGCTCAAATATATATACCCAGGGCAATCTTCAGCATGGCCTTCCTCACGCATTTGCCATCGCTGCTGGCCCAAATAGCTTAGCCAGTCCCAGCACTGACGCGACTGCTAGCCCGCAGGCCATCATGGATGGCTCTCCAAACCCAGCAGGGTTCACAGGCATGGCCAACATATCGGGACCCCCACGGCCCAAGCCCAAGCAGGATAAAATGGTCCAATCGATTCTCGGCAAGAGACAGCGGGATTCTGCATCCATCTATGCAAGTGTCAAGGAGCCCTATCCATATGTTGCAGGATTCCACAACATGATATCTGTCCTACGCAACCGACTGCCGCTGAGCAAGCTGTTGAAGATTGCTCAATCACTTGGAGAGATTAGGCCATCGTTTATTTCTTGCACCAAGGATCTGACTCGTGAAGACCTCATATTCATGGAAAAGTGTTTTCAGCGGACGCTGGTTGAGTTTGACGACTTTTTGCAACACTGCTGTGCGCCAACCATTGTGTGCCGACGTTCAGGGGAGGTTGCAGCGGTGAATAAAGAGTTTGCGGCGTTGACGGGGTGGCCCAAAGATGTGCTCCTGGGCAAGGCTCCTAATCGTAATATCTATACTCGATCTTCAGACGAAAACACCGATGACGGTGAGAGTGTATCATCTTCCTCTGGTCACACAACGCATGGTGGCAAGAACCCACCAATGCACCAGAGCAACGCGCGGCCCCAGCCGGTCTTTCTGGGTGAATTGCTAGACGATGACAGTCTGGTTGAGTTCTACCGCGACTTTGCCCAACTCGCGTTTGAAGACAGCCGAGGTAAAGTACAGCGCAGCGGCCGGCTGATGAAATATCGTACACAAGAGATGCTGGATGCCAAGGAGATGATGGGGCCGCAGAGACACCCTAGAACTGGCATTCTGAGCAATCGGGTTACCATGATTGATAGCGAGCATGGCATTTCGAGGATTGAAAAAGATGGTAAAGTGGATTGCACATATTGCTGGACGATCAAACGAGATGTATTTGATATTCCCATGATGATTATTATCAACGTAAGCCCCCCCTGAAATCTACCAATTTTGTGGCTAGAGAAAGTACTAACACAGACACAGTTCTTGCCCCGATATCACCCTAATCAGGAGCCACATCAGCTCGCTGTGTGATATGCTTAAGTCGCTCTTAAGAGCACACATACGTTATTTTGTGCATGAACGGTGTTGGTTCTTTTTTTTTTTTTTTTTTTTTTTTTTTTTTTTTTTTTTTTTTTTTTTTTTTTTTCTTCTCGTTTGCTATGAACTGGATGAGACAATGTCTCTTACTCTAAAAAAAACTGGTGGGCTTTGGGCTAGAATTGGGATTACCTTTTTTTTTTTTTTTTGTTCTTCTTTTCTTCATGGAAACACGAGGCCTCTCGTTGCGGTTTATGTTTTGGTTGATTTGGCTTTGCTATGAAATGAGTTCTGTTGACGAGAGGGAATTACTTGGATGATACCCGCGAGCGAACACAAACACACAAAAACACATATTTAAACCCTATATATGTCTACTAGGTAGTAAGTATATAAAGTATGAACTTGCCAAGCGAATGTTAATTGGCTAGTATGATGTTTTACTTTTTTTTTATATATCCAAAATTATTTTTTGTGCTCTTTTCCACCCATCCATCTATAGTGATGCCCATTCCTCATCATCATCCATGTATTCTTGCCCGCCTTATATAGAAAATGAGAAGCCAGCTACTTTCTGCCTCGAAAAACCATTGAAAAAAAAAGAAGAAAAAAGAAAGAAAAGAAAGAAAAGAAAGAAAAGAAAGGAGGAGAAAAAATAAAAATAAAAATAAAAATAAAAAAATCTATAAAGCCTTCACAAACCACTCAGCGTCATTGCTCTTCTCCCACCCCCAAGCTTCCCTCGCAAGACTCTTCTTGGCAACCTCACAATCAAAGTTGATATCATCAATCAGAGCTTCAAGGCTCTTATAATCCTTCTCATCGCGAATGAAGCCCAAGATCAAGAGACGCATATGCGCATCATAAAAATCATGCGAAAACTTGTGCAAGATGTGAACTTCTGCGCTGCGAACGGTATTCTTATAAAAGGGGTTATAGCCAATGGACATGACCATGGGGAAGACAGTAAAGGACCCGGATGAGGCTGAAGAGGGGTGATCCGGGTGAGAAGACGGTAAGGCCAGAGAGGCGTAGCCGAAGTAGACGCCGGAGGGGATATTGGCGATCCAGGGGCTAAGAGCGTTGTCGACGGGGAGGTTGGCGGTTGGGATGCCGAGCTGAGATATTTTTTAGTTTTTTTTTAGTTTTTGCATGTGAAACATGTGAAAATCAATATAATATAATATAATATAATATAATATGATATTATATAATACATACCTCTTTGGAACCGCGGCCGAAGCCTGAGATGACTTTGCCTTCCATTTTGTAAGGGTAAGGGGATTCAGGGCCGGTTTGAGGGCCGACGATTTCGGGACGCGAAGTCATTGTGATTATTATTATTATTTATTTTAAAAAAAATTTATAATAATAAATCTTATTTTTCTCCCGTCTCAACACTTATGTTTGGTCTAGTTGAAGTTGGGGGGGGGGAAGAGATTTTGAGTCAAATTATGAGTGGTTTTGAAGATGGGACAACGACGACGACGACGACGACGATGGTGATGATGAAGTTGCCAGAGGAATAAAGTGCAAGTTGTTGTGGTTAATCTCTTATTAATTCATTGCTTTATGCGCATATAGTAGGGTAAGTGAAGATGATAAAAGAAAAATCTTTTTGAAAAAAAGAAAAAAAGAAAAAAAGAAAAAAACACAATATAAGAGTTGTTGAGAAGAAGCTATTCTCGGTACGGAGTATGACTCGACTCTATAGTTATAGACGGGGGCGTGTGATGGCGGGGCAGAGCCAGCCGCCGTATTAGATATTAGATTATTAGATAGATGGCAGAAACTAAAGGAACCGGGAGGATTTTTTTTTGAATTTTTTTTTTTGAATTTTTTAGCCGGGGCAAGTCCGGAGGCGGACGCTGTACTCCGAGATAAGGCGGGAACCTTTTTTTTTATGTTCCTCCCCACAGGCTTTTTCTTTTTAAGGGTTTGTATGTAGAGAAAAAAAAAAAAAAAAAAAGCCTAGGATGAGCTAGCTTAACTAACTAGAACTTCGTAACGGCTTACAAATTGTTCCAACAAATACCGAGATGCAACTCCCTGTAAATTATCTTTTTTTTTTTTTTTGCTCTTCTTCTTTTCTGATCCTAGCAGTGGAATTATTTCGTGACATTCCTGACATCGAGGAATTGGATTCTGACACTTTGCTCATGAGCTCTGGCATGAAAATGAATGAATGCGAAGGGGGGGTATTATATGTAGTAGATGCGACTGCAAATGCAACCGTGCTTTTCAAAGAAAAGAAAGAAAGAAAGAAAAAAGCCCGAAGAGAAGGGAAAAACAAAGATCAGAGAGTGGAATGTAATAGCAAGATTATTCTCCTCTCCCTTTCATCGTTTTCTTATCTCTTTTATTTCTTCTCCTCTTCGGTCTGTTTCCATTCCGTCCGACCAAGTCTGATAATATCACTTTGTTCAAGAACCCAGTATTTGCTCGGGGCCTTGTTCTCGTCGGCCAACTGCGCAGCACGAATAGCCGCTCGCGCAATGACCTCTGCGTCTTGCGCGATCTTGTCCTGCAGACCAACGTAACTCAAACCACGTACAATTGCTGTGGCGATTCCTTCAATAAAGCGACTCTGTTCTCGCTGCCCCAGAATGAGACCTGGCCGAACGATGATGCCATGGTCAAAGTCTAGCTCCTTGATTGTAGTCTCAACACCTTTCTTCATCTTGCTGTAAGGCGTCGTGGTAGCCAGAAAGCTGTCGGAGCCGGCGCTGGAGACGAAGACAAAGGTCTTGACGCCGGTCTGCTTGGCAGCTCTTGCGACGTCGATGTTGAGATCATGATCAATCTTCCATTGGTTCTCGATGCCACCAGCAGCTGCGCGCGTAGTACCAATAGCAGAGAAGGTGATATGCGGCGGGGGAGAGAGGCCAATTAGGGTAGAGCCCCATTTGGTGGTATCAGCGTCAACGATGGAGTTGAGGTTGGGCGACGAGGTCTTGGGGGCGCGGCGAGAGATGGTATGGATGGGCTTGAGAGTTCCGGCGGCGACGAGGTTAGAGAGGATGTAGGAGCCGACAAGGCCTGTCGAGCCGAAGACGGCGGGCAGAGGGAGTAGCCATTTTGGAGGGGAGAAGGGGTTGAGGATAGAGCAGTTGAGTGGGATTTCTTTTCTTCTGGTGTAGTTGACGATTTGAATAGTAAGAGGAGCAGCAGCTAGAAAAGGAAGAAGTAAGAGCTAGCTAGTAGGTAGGTAAAGTAAAGAGGGAAGAGAGGCTAGCGGACAAGCTTCGGGGACGGTGTGATATATACGAGAAGTATTATTACGCAGTTTTTTTTTTATTCCTTTGTTTTCTATATGATGGAATGGAATGAATGGAATGGAGTTAAGAAATGCAGAGCGGCCCGAAACCCCCGAGCTTTTGTTGGAATGACTTTGGTATGCGCGTTGAGATTGCCTGCCTGCCTGCCTGCCTGCCTGCAAGGAAAATTAACAAATTTAATCTAAATCGACAACAGCAAACTCTTCGGATCGGAGCGGAGTTTTGTAACGATTTGACTTGTACGCCGTATCTCATGACGTGATAGTGAGATGGTGTTTTCATAGGAAAAGGTGGAGAAGCAGGCGGAGGAACCATTACAGTACAAGTCAGTGTACGGAGTACGGAGTAGAGAAGCGTAGAGCTCTAAAAGAGCTATGACTATAGGTACTAGGTAAAGCTATGGCCTCTTGTCAAGTCCTAATCAGGGCTAATTGGGCCCTTGGGGCCTTCCAGGGTAGTGATGATATCCAGCATCTCAATAGTACCCGTAGAAGCATATACAATGTCCAGAGCTTCTCGACCAACTAAAACAAATTGTCAGTGCAACAACGTAATCAAGGATATCACGTTTACTAATCGATCATTTTATTCAAATGGCGTTAATTTGGCGATTTATTTTTCTTAGAAGAAGTTGGCATTTCTATGTGACAAAAGTATCGTCAGTCAGACTGAAAAAGGCTTAATTGATTACTACAAAAGGTTCCATAAAGCCTCGACAGATCCTATGAATCAGGCCTGGGTTTTTTCAAAAATGGGCCAAAAAAAAAAGGGCAAAAAAAAAAAAAAAAAGGCATCTTATTTCGAATATATTCGCAGAGTGAAACTATTGCTCTATGATAAAACGTTTCTCCGAGCTTCGATTTTGCCATCTGACACTGCATGAACAGTCTGATATATATATAGCAAATATATGTATGTCATGCCCATAGAAACTGATGGCAGATCCAGGCTTGATCTTATTATAAATTTATCTAGCAAGTTTAAAAAAGGAACCAGGTTAATACAACCAACAATAGATTTTCAATTGTCTTGATTTCTTTTAAAAAGAGATGTGACACTCTGTAAAATCAACAAATGTCGTTTATATCATAGGTTGGCGTCACAGCTATTTTTCACAAGTGCAATGATTCCAATGGCTAGTGTATAAAGAAAGGTATCGTAGGCCAACCTTTAAGTACTGGGAGTCGGTGCTTGGAACTTTGCAAAGGGTGTATAGAAGATGCCTCCTTATCTGTTAATAATTATAGTATTTTTTTTTTCTTTTGCTCTCCAAATCTGTAATCTGTTTCCTTGCAAGCCAAAATATCCACTGGCCGTGTCTCCCAACTAGTATGGAAGTAAGTATTAATGGGATGGATTCAATCTACTCTAAACGACCCCTCCATTATAGCACCTGAACCCCCTCCATCTAGCTAGGCCGACAGCTCTCCGTCAACCCGCTTGCGACAGCATCTCTGCCTGGTGGAGGAATCTTTGTCCTGTCAACAACCAGAACAAACATCCGCATGCCATGGCAGTGCCTCTCCTCAATTGAACTTCGTCATCATCATATCGGACAAAGCGTCATTGGGAACAGTAATAGTTTGTTATACCAACACATACACGCTCTCATCTCGCCCACCATGGCCACTCAATACGAACGTAAGATATTCTCCCGCCATTCATAACCTGTATTCGAGGAAATGAAAATAAAAAAAAAAAAAAAAAAAAAAAAAAAAAAAAAAAAAAATCCTGAAAAGAAAATGAAAGGCTCACATCTTACTCGACAGTTGAACACAATGTTAAATTCGCCGAGTCTAGTCGCTCAGGCCGTCGCGTCGACATGGCTTCCTTCTTCTCCCTACTCAATCAACTCGACGAGCCCTCTAGCACACAGACTCCTCAGAACAACCCGCATGCTACTCCCACGCCCGTCGATACAGCTGCACTCTTCCGCCTCTTGCAGGATCAACTGCAAACTCTGTACACAACCGCACCAACAACGGATAACCGCAATTTCCTCGAGCAGCTCATCAACTCGCTGGAGGATGACATCCACGACCCCCCGACGAAGCTGCAGGGCGCAAGTCAAGAGTTTGTGGATATGCTAGAGAGGGTGAATAGGAAGAAGCTTCGTGAGGATGATGACTGTGCTATCTGCAAGGTTCCGTACTTGGAGGATGAGTACTGTCTCGTTGTGGAGCTGCCGTGTCAGGGGAAGCACCGGTTTGATCTGGAATGCGTTGGCCCGTGGCTACGGAGTAAAGGGACATGTCCTATGTGTCGCGATGAGATGGGTAGAAAGAAAGAGGTCCCTGTTGTGGAAGAAGACGACGAAGAAGAGGATGGTGATATGATGTATGCGTGATGAAAGGGTGTTGGGGCTATTGGTGGTATTCTAGGCGTATTGGAGGATTTTTTTTCAAGTTTCAAGTTTCCTTTTTTTTTTTTTTTTTTTTTTTTTTTTTTTTTTTTTTTTTTTTTTTCAAAAGGAGGCTATCATGTGTACGACAGACGGTGAGGGGGTTTATCATGCCAAGACTGTTCGAGATTTAGAAAGCGATATGATGATTACCAGCTGCTAATTTAACCTTAAGCTTGATCCTTTAAAGAAACTGTCTTTTCTAGTATCAGCAACATGGCTTTAGGCTTCCAGGTTGTTCATCATGTCCAAAGCTTTTTCCGCCCTCCTCTTCGCCTCAGCACCCGCATTGGCGCTCAACTCTGCCATCCTCTTCTTCCAAAACACCCATCTCTTTTCGTTGAATCCAGAATCTCCGTCCTCAAACAGCGTTCCGGGTTTCAAAGCCCTCGCATCGTATTGCCCGAGCTGCGCGTCTCTTCGCACCTCGTCATACAATACCTGACCAGCGTGAACGATCCACTCAGATGTGGCCGCTAGATGTGTATCCACAGCATTGTTAGTAGCCAGTGGCTCTTCAAGCCCGTCGCGGAATTCCCAGAGGGCGAAATTTGTCCACGATTGGACTGAAGAGCCGAGAAGACGGGCGGCGAAGGAATTGAGGGATATCCATCGTGCGATTTTAGCAGCTTGATCTGGAGAGTTGTCGAATGTAGGAGTAGCTAGAAAGTAAGGGAATAGGAAAACAAACGTAATTAGTAGCTGGATCAATGAATCATATTCTTCTTGTTGGTCATATAAGGTAGGCCTGTAAAGAATATTAAAAAAAAGAAAAAGAAAAAAGAAAGACTCACAATCCCAAGCTTCTCTCATAATGGGGCCCATGAGCGGCATATCAGTCCATAAACTGTGCGACTGGCCCCATATCTCTACGCTCCCGGTCCGCTTAGCTTTGAGCTTCTGAACGAGTTCCATCAGACTCTCGATTCGTGCATCATCTATGGGAATGTGCTGAGAGATGTCGACGAAAAAGAGCCAAAGGGACCAGAGGAAGCCCTCTGCATGTTCATTTCGGGGGCACAACTGGTCGATGCCATTGGCTGCGGCCTCAGCAGCATTGGCATCTGCATGATTGGAAGTGTTATTGACGGTGGCGTCCAAGAGATTGGTGAGTCTGGTTTCGGTTTCTGGAGAGAAGCCGTAGCTGTTGATAAGGGAGTGGATGTCGATTGGAGTTCCTGACATGATTGTAAAAGGAAATAGTATGAACGGTGATTGTAAGTGGGGAGGAGCTGTTATTTGCAATGTCAAGTCTTTTTTTTTTTTTTTTTTTTTTTTTTTTTTTTTTTTTTTTTTTTTTTTTTTTTCTTTGCTTTGCTTTGTGAATTAGTAGAAAAGGATTGAGTATGAGCTTGTAGCGAGATTTATTGAGTATGAGCTTGTAGCGAGATTTATTGAAAATGAGCTTGAAGCAAGTTTAAATACATAGTCTGCCCTTCACATCCTCTTGTAAGACATGCACGTGTTATATTCTCCCTAAGCCAAAAGATAAGGTCTAGGTCGGCATGAGAACGATGTCTCGTCTACTGCGTCACCACTATTTGAATGGCGGGGCAAATGTAGCCAATTGATGGGCATATCGAGAGACATGATGATCAACGCGGACAAATATTCTGAAGAGAGGTAAGACAGAATGAGGCTGAGCTTCAATGCTGTTTCATACGGGACAAGGAGATGTACATGATGAGGGCTTGGATTGATGATGGATGGGCAGTTGAGTGCCCTCTACTCTATTCTCCATCTATTCTCCCTCTACTCTATTTCTACGCAATTGTCATCTTCATCCCCCCGTTCGCCGAAACAACGCTTCCAGTCGTCCACCCGCTCTCCTCTGTACAGAGCATATCAATCGTCCCTGCAATCTCATCCACAAACCCGGGCCGTCTTCCGCCCATCCTTTCTCTCACCAGTTTATCAAACTTGGCCGCATCGTCTCCAGCCTTCAGTAGTACCTCGGGCTCACCATTGTAGACCGTCAATGGCGCTGCATCCACGAACGGTTGATTTCTCCGCCAAAAAGTCTCGCCCGCCTGCGCATACATGTCACCCCAAGCCGGACCTGGATTCACCGAGTTGACCGTCGCCCGTTCAGCAAGCTCGCGGCTCCATGTCCGAGTCATGGCCTCAAGAGCGGCTTTGCTGCCTGCATAGACAGACTGACCTGCATAGCCAATGGAAGATGAGACGCTAGAGACGTTGACGATGCGGCCGGAGCGGTCCGTGGGCAGATAAAGTGCGAGGGCCTGAGTCAAGAGGAGGGGAGCCAGCACGTTGATTGTGTAGACGCGGTTATACTCGGACTCAAGGATTGGGCCTTTTTCAGGATCGTTTACAAATTGGTTGGATGAGACGCCGGCGTTGTTGATGAGGATGTCAACTTGGAATTTCCCCTTTGGATTGTAGCTATGGAACAGGGTCCGCGCAGCCTCGACAATGACCGGTGCTGCGTTTGATGGCTGAGCGAGATCTGTCTGGACTGACTGACAGTGTATCTTGTGTGTTGATATTAAATCATCGATGAGCTGCCGAGCCATTTCTCTGGATGAATCTGAGGTGAAGGTGATTAGTAGATTGCTGCCTTTGGCTGCGAGCCGTCTAGCTACACCTGCCCCGATGCCTATAACTCTTCGAATCAGCAATTGTGCGCATTAATTTGCCCTTATGTGGGTAAAGTTTAAGGAAGAGGGGGGGGAGGGGGGGAGGGAGAGAGTGTTAGAGAGAGGGAGAGAAAGGGAGAAGAAAAGAATAAAAGACGAACCTCGTGAAGCTCCAGTGACGACTGCAAGTTTGCCTTCATAAGGTCGCGCCATTACGATGATTACACTTATAATCGTACGAAAGAAGAAAATCGCTCTAATTCTATACAGAAAACAGAATTCTAATAAGAGGAAACAATTCAAGTTATAATCGGGCACTGCTGTATCGCTCAAGCATCGCAAAGAGGGCAGTCGAAGAGATATATATATATGTATTTTATATATATCTTGAAACCCCCACCAGCAAAGATGCCCCGCGCCAATGCATGCATGTGTATGTGATGTGTGTACTCCGTATGCATTCTGCCATCTCGCATTTCTCCATAGTATCTCCGCTGCAATACTGTCTGTCATTGGAGCGCATATGAATAATCAAGGGAAACACACTTATTGAGCAGCGGCTATCCATCTCTCATCGAGTTTAGCAGCCTTATGGATACTTTTAAGCTCCGACGACTGGCTCTTTATTAGCTCCGGCTTATAATAGCTTCTGTGCACCCCTCTACTAACAACCTCCTCCGGGTTGCCCGATTTGATCATTCTCTCCTCCAGAAAAAACTCTCAGCGAAGCTGTTTTGATTTATGTAAATGTTACGTAGGTAGAGCTATAATAGAATTATGATGTTGCTTCTTGACTTCTACTGTGCTATTGCTAAAGCTTGAGTTTGAATTCCACTTGCTAAAGGCAAACTCCTGGTTCTTAACATCCATGGAGTCACCAAATGGGCCTTGCCATCCGTATTGTATTATGCTACGTATAGTTCTAATAGAGTTATTGTAAATTGCAAAATATTACCTCTTTTACCTAGACGCTTTTATGATGGACTGTGACCCTTTGATAGCATCATCTCAAGGCCGACACTCTACTTTCCTATCGAGTACATGGCCCTTATCAACACCAATGGATCTAGAAACTGAGGCTCTATTCAATTATAGATTAAAGTCATGGCAAGACGAGAAGCAGGCAAGTAACGACAAACAATAGAATCTCTTATGGAAATAACTCTCATATCGGTTCATACGAAATACCTATTTATAATCCTTTTTGTTTTGTCCACCACCTGCCCTACTAGCAACTCCGGCCAGTGCCATTATTTTTTTCCTCCAAAACCAAACAAACAAACAGATACAGGATAAGAGAGAAGGAGGATGAGATTTTGATGATCATCCTCGTGCAGCAATGAGAAATTTTGCAAAGATCCTGAGTAATCCAAGCACGAATTTTTCCCCCATACGGCTACCGAAATTGTCCCACCGCCCCTCGAAACTTGGCTCCCACCGAGCTACTACCGACGCCCCAAGGGTGAGTTTCCAAATTCCACATGAGACATAAGCAAATCCTCCTGAAATACCATCGCATGGCGAGCCAGATAATCCTTAGTTTCCGACATCTTCGCCCTTGGTCGCTTAAGAGGTGGCACTTGAGCAAGAGGGTTTTCGGACGGCTTGAGAAGTAATGATCGTTCAAAATCGATAATCATGAATTCACCTGTATCGGGATTAAACAAGACGTTCTCTCTTCGTACATCTCTGTGTGCAACGCCTGTTTTATGAAGGGATGTGACCATTTGATCGACCTCAGCGGTTGTTGGCATTTTGCCCTTACACACGCTGTTTCCTCCCCAAGATAAAAATGTCATGTGAACAACATAGACTCCGATGTCGTAATAGTATATCTGGTTCGTTTCCTGGAGATCTAGTGCCCCAAGGTAGACCGGTATAATCTTGCCTTGATGCTGCTGCAAATGCTCATATACTGCAGCTTCATGCTGAAGGTCTGGAATGAAAGCCTTCACTGTGCCCTTGCTAACGAATGTGTATCCATATTGGAGCAGAGTGACTTTGAAAAGAACTGAGCGTGCTCCTCCAATCCTCAACGGAACTATTCCATCATCTAAGGTGCGATGAATCTGCTCGTAAAGAAGTCGCTGCCATTCTTTGTGACTGACTGGATGGTTATCACCAGTTTTTGTGTCACGATGTAGCGAGACATTGGGGCACTCTAGATCAAGTGCACTTCCATTTTTTAATCCCAGGAGGCATTTTTGAGTACAGTAGCGCACGCTATCTTTGCCTTCGTCCTTTTTCTGATCCTTAGCCTGCTGACCACTCTTGATGCTTGCCCCGCTAGACGATGGCCTCTGCGTTGGAGTAGGTGTATTGGGGATATTGCGATGCTGCTCATCCTCATCTGATGAATTCTCCGGCCCTCGTGGTTTATGCGATTCTTGACCGTGATCGTCCTTTATCTGCCGACGCCTCCTCTTACGTAGCATGTACGGCGACCGATCGACACCTTGGTATGTTGTCGCCCTAGGCACATAAGGGGAAGATGGCGGTGGGCGTGGTGTCACTTCAGGAGGTATAGATCGAAGCATATATTGAAAGTCCACAGACCACCTGTTCAGATTTGAGGCAACCAGTTGGCGTTTCTCTTGCGAGATATTCGCTCTGTGTTCAAGAGCCATTAAGCTGAATGCAAGGTACTGTCCAACGGCAGAACATGCATGTATGTTAGCCGGGTGAGCTTCAACTTCGGACGCAGGCTCTGCCAAGTGATAATAAAGCATCTCAGGCTCCTCCCAATCAACCTTTAAGAAGACAATTGCCTCGCCAGTGGTTAAGATGCCGTACTTGAGACCGCCATCAATCATGTATTGATATGTTTGCGTGAGAGCAGCCGCCGTTAATCTTTCTGCGTAGTATTTGAACTTGGGGCCCTCTTCTGTAGGAATGGAGTTACGGTTGACGACCTCTCTGTAAATATTCATGGGGCGTAGACCAGTACGAATGTGCTCTGCAGTGAGTTTGTGAGGTGCCTTATATTCACAAACATATATCATGATCCTCTCATCTTTTTCAGAGCGGTAAACACATATCTGATCTGGCCGAATAGCATCGCTCCTTTTTTTATCTGGCGTTCTGGGCGCTGAAAGAGCTGTCTGCTCTATCACCTCTTTAGAATTCTCACTAATGGTATAATCATGGTTTTCAAAGATGATACCATTTCCGAGGCTGAAGCCAGCGCGATTGCCCATCTGTGCTACCTGTTTCAAAATGGAGCTGACAGGTGTCTCAACAATGTTATGCATAAAAAGCTCTAGGGCCTTTTCATCCGTGATTGCTCTGTCCGACACTCTTTTACCAAGCGTATCAAGGAAAGTCTTGCTTTCAAAATAATATTTATCGAGCGGAAACTTTGAAAAAAGCTTGCCAAGCACGGTCTTTTGGGCCTCGAGGAAATCTGGCCAGGGTCTGAGCTCTTCTGGACATATCTTGTTGCTTGGGTTGGTGGTGGTGCCCTTGGAGGTAAGAGTTTTGTTTGTCTCGACTCTTAGGCAAGAATAGGCGCCATGACAGCCCTCGATATATTCGCGTAGGTTAGTTTGCCGGATGACATCTTTAGCCGCCTCTGCAGTGTCTTTGGTCAGTAGTCTCTCCTTTAATCTCCTCCAGGGCACGGTGTTGCTCACTCAGGGCATAATCTTTCTTCTTTATGGTACGTCGACTCTCCTCCAAGACA
>JACBYL010000383.1:0-48592 GCA_015266385.1 Trichoderma oligosporum | reverse complement strand
TATATATATATATATATCTTGGTTTAAAAATGATCAAAATAATGGAGGGGGCATATTTGTGAAGTAACTTACTTTTGTAGCTTCCGGCATGACGTTGTTGTCTGGCTCTTTGCCTTTGCCTTTGCCTCCCCTTCTTTCAGGTGTGGCGTTCATGTCGTTATACATGCTGAATGCGCCTTTGGTTCCTTGCTTGTTGAGTTGCTGCTCGTACCAACCGGCGGACATTGGCGGTGGTCCTTGTTGATAGTGATATGGTGGGTATCCAGGAGGCGGGACCATGGCATTCCAAGCTGCTGCTGACATGCCTTGAGTAATTGGCACATGCTCATATCCATGCGGAGGTATCTGATGCTGTTGCGGCGGTGGTGGCGGAGGAGGAGGAGGAGGAGGCATTATGTTGTTATTATAGCCGCTAGGGTAGTACGGATTGTGCATCGGATGCGTTGGCATACCTGCAGGCTGTGGTGGTGGTGGATGTTGCCCAGTTGCATTATCCCGGGGGGCATACATGTAATGTCCATTTTGTCCATACACAGACCCGTGATACACACGAACGACATTGTGTAAAGCATCATAATATGCGTTTGGAGGAGGGTCTTCTGCCGTTTCGACAACACGTTCCGTTTGCATGATTTCTGCTCGAATAGGGGCAATGAGGTGCGGGAGACGAGAATGGAAATGGGGATATCCTCCTTCCGGGAAGTGTGACTTTTGTTCTAGAATTTTCGCCTGGGAGGTTGGTGAGGTGACTTCAGCAGCGGTTTGCTTCTCGGTTTTATCGGCTTCTTTTCCCTTTTCTTTTTCTTTTTGCTGTCCAGAGCTGGCTTTCTCTGCTTCCTTTTCTTTTTCGGCCTCCTTTCCTTTATTCACATCTTTTTCAGCTTCTTCGGGCTTCTTCTTCTTTCCCTCGCTCTTTTGAGAGGTTGTCTTTTTCTCAGCCTTTTCCGTCTTTTCGTCATTCTTATTCTTCTTTTTCTTCTCCGGGGATTTCTTCGCCGGCTCTTCAGATTCAGATTCACCCTCAGTCTCTTTAGCTGACTCAGAAGTCTCTCCTTCGGTCTCAGAGACCTCTACCTTCCTCTTCTCTTTCCTCTTTTCCTTGAGTTTCTTTGATGGTGAGGGCTTCTCTTCAGTAGACGACTCTGCTTCAGAAGCTGACGTATCGGGCTCTGACTCGGGCTCTGACTCCTTGTTCTTTTTCGATGTCATTCTCTTTTCGCTCTTCTTACACTTCTTCTTCTCGCAGACGGACACATGTTTCTGCTTCTTCCTCCCTGAGGTGCATTCTTTGCACTCGCATGTGGGGTGAGGATCAGAGTCAGCTTCGCTATCGGAACTAGGGACAGGCTTCTCTAGTTTCCTGCTTTTGGAAATCTTCGCCCCTTTTGCAGGTTTGGCTTGTCTGGATGATCCATCGGAAGAAGTATCACCTGCCGATGAACTTTCAACCGCTGAGCTTGAGTTTGAAGAACTAGCCTCTGGAGTTGTCTCCCCGGATGAGGTAGGGGTAGAAGCAGCAGCATCTGCACTGGACTCTGAATTTGACTCTTCTACCTCAGAAAATGTCACCGACGTCTTCTTCTTCATGGCAGATTTCTTCGGAGTTGACTCTTTCTCGAATCGGACCTTTTTTACTACTTCTAGTACTTCAGGCCCGAGTTGAGGTTCAGATTCGGGTTCAGGTTCGGGTTTAGTTTTTGTCTCCTTCTTTTCGCTCAGCTGTTCAGATCGAGGGTAAGTAATGGTGAGGGTATCTCGACCAGATTCATCATCCGTCGTAACGTGAAGTTTGATGACGTCGCGCTTCTTGTGCTTATTATGTTTGGGTTTTGGCGGTTTAGGAGGGGGTCCGAGGGCGGATTGGATGGTCGTGCCCACCATCCACTCGCAGAGGAGGGCAGGGCCCATCTTTTTGGGCATTTTTGAATAATGCTGACGGCTAATTATTATTTTGCGAGTGAATTTTGATAGTACTCCGTAGGTTTTTGTGGTAATAGATCGTTGTCTGTGTGTAGATGAGGCGAAAGTGAGACGAAAAATGATGAATATGAACCACGAGAACGTCAAAGATGGAAATGGCAACTAAAAGGATGAATACCTTAAATAGACACCCCAATCATATATGTATATAAAAGAACAAAAGAAAGAAAATTAATAAAAAGAATCATATGCCGCATGCAGTACCCGAGAAATCATCCGTTCATCAATGTGCAAAATATAGGGAGGTGGTGTTGAGAAGAGAAGAAATAGGCAGGCTGCCGCCGAGATGTTAGAATCTGCCAGCTGTTTCATCTGACCGCCAACTCCAATACCAGCCCCCCCTCTGGCTCTCTCTTTTTTTTCCTATTCACCATCATTTCGTCCCATCCATCTACTGTAAAATTGATCAAGTGATTATTTTCAGTGTTTTTTCTCCTGCTCCTCTCTCCACTGCCTCTCAACCTTTACGTTCTGCCAAAACCTCCAGGTCGCCAACGCCACTGCTAGAGGTGGACATCCCAACATCAGCCATGACCACCACTCTGGATTCGCCATCTTCAGCTTCTTCATCTCCTCTTCTAACGTGATCTTCAGTTCGTCCTTTGATCCGTCATTCCAAAGCACTACCCCCTTTCCCTCTCCTGCATATTGGCATCTTTTTGCTTTTAACCGCACATCCATCTGACTTTTAACCCTATTCTCAGCATCTTCTCTGCTTAGATCAGGATTTCTATCCATTAATCTTTTGAGCTGTATCTCTGGTTCCGTCACTGCAACCACCATTGACACACCACAAAACTTATCCAGCCGGCTTTCGAATAGTAACGGGACATCTAGCACCACTGCCCAGTAGCCTTTTAGATAACATGCTGTCATCATCTTAAACATGCCTAATCGCACGGCTGGATGAACAATTCCAGAAAGCACCGCCCTGTTCTTTTGCATCTGGGGCTCATCACCAAAGACAAGGCGACCTAGAACAGCTCTATTCAATGGTCGTCCCTTGCCGTCAGGTCCATTCTCGGGCATGCTCTCCGAGGTTGGGAGGAGTAGATCTGGGGCCATGGAGCTGAAATGTTTGATTATAGCCCGGTAGCCTCTTGTACCGGGCTCGACGACTTGCCGGGCCAACACATCAGCGTCAACAATCGGCAGCGAATGAGGTGGTGATGAGAGCAGCGAGGACACTGTTGACTTGCCGGTCGCAATGGACCCAGTTAGTCCGATTATAAGCATTTTATAGATGTGTTTGTTTGTGAGAGTGCTGGAGGCTGAGTGATTGCTTTAAGAAATGAGCTTTTGGTATTGAGATATCACGAGTAGCTACCTAGCATGACTAAGCTATATCTACCGCACATGCGACATACGGCATACGACATATGAGTACCTACTTAGTAGTAAGTAGATAATTGGTTTGCAACATGGCAATCTCCACTTCAGATGCTGATATTATATAAATATATATATGTTTATATCCAGAGTATATTCAGAGTATATATACGACTACGGCGTAGCTTTATAAACGCAATAAGCCGCAAAGAAATCAGAAAAGGCTGTCCCCGCTATCGATTTGCCTATCGCGATACTTGCCCAGGTACTGCTTAGGTTAGGTAGCCGACTGCAAATCTACTTTAATCTATCAGAATTACCGAATACTCCGTCCACGTACTTCGTAATTGATCGAATTTGATTGGCTCCCTGCGTTAAATCGGCATCTCTAGTGCTTCTACAGTGGTGGCACGTGACGGGATTGGGCTCCGTATAGCCGAGGAAGAACCACTTCCTACTCCGTACAGTTCTCGCGATAGCTCTCCAGGAAAACAATTCAACCGCGGGGCTTAGTCGACTTTAAAACACGAATATCGTCGAATTCGAAACCCCAAGTATATCGTCTCTCTTATCAACGCAACCATGGCCGCTCTCCGCTCCTCTACACGGATTCTCAGCTCCTCTACGAGGGCAGCTTTTCGTCCCAGCGCTGTGTTCACTCGCTCCATGGCCTCTGTGAGCGAGGCGAATGAGCAGCAGTCCAGGATTAAATCATTCCAGATTTACCGATGGAATCCCGACACCCCAACCGAGAAGCCCCGGCTTCAGACCTACTCCATTGATCTCAACAAGACTGGTCCTATGGTTTTGGACGCCTTGATCAAGATCAAGAATGAGCTCGATCCCTCATTAACCTTCCGGAGAAGTTGCCGAGAGGGCATTTGTGGAAGCTGCGCAATGAATATTAACGGCCAGAATACCCTGGCATGCTTGTGTTAGTTTATGCCAGCCCATGAATTCAATTGAGGATTTTGGCCCTGTGATGCTAATACAAATCTCCTTAGGCCGAATTCCTACCGAATCCGCCTCGGATGTTAAAATCTACCCTCTCCCTCATACATACGTTGTCAAGGATCTGGTTCCCGACTTGACACATTTTTATAAGCAATACAAATCCATTGAGCCCTACCTGCAGCGCGATACCCCAGCTCCAAATGTACGCTAAAATGATGGGCCTATTGTGAAAAGAGTTTTGACTAATTATCATATAGGGAAGGGAGCATCTTCAGACCAGCGCGGATCGAAAGAAGCTGGATGGCCTTTACGAATGCATTCTTTGTGCCTGTTGCTCAACCTCATGCCCTTCATACTGGTGGAACTCTGAAGAATACCTCGGTCCTGCTATCCTGCTGCAGTCTTACCGATGGCTGATCGACTCTCGAGACGAGCGTACAGAAGCGCGCAAGGCTAAGCTTGAGAACTCAATGAGCTTGTACCGCTGCCACACCATCTTGAACTGCACACGTGCTTGCCCCAAGGGCCTAAACCCCGGCAAGGCGATTGCCGAGATCAAGAAGTCGATGTCTCTCGGGGCATAAGAGAAGGGAGTTACTAAGGTATTATGGAAATAGGCAAATGGGGTACAAAAAAAAAGGGGGCTTAGATCCTAAGGATTAGTGGCCACTGTGTATAACCACTGGTGTAGTTGACGTTCATTGATGTTCGACTAGGAATAATAGTAAAAAATTAGGGGCATAAGAGAAGGGAGTTACTAAGGTATTATGGAAATAGGCAAATGGGGTACAAAAAAAAAGGGGGCTTAGATCCTAAGGATTAGTGGCCACTGTGTATAACCACTGGTGTAGTTGACGTTCATTGATGTTCGACTAGGAATAATAGTAAAAAATTATCAATATATGGTGTCTTTATGAGGAATTTTTTTTTTTTTTTGGTTTAAGTTTGAACATATTTCTGCCAACCAACACCAGAATGTCATCGGTTGGAGACTTAAAACACGGAGCCGTCATCACGGGAATATCAGCATACTCAATCACAAGCCACTGACTGTCTCAGGCACTCTCCCTTGCACAAAGCTGTTCACCTTCACCACATCTCGTGTCTAGTGTCTAATGTCAAGTGTTTTTCTCCTGCATTATAATTCACTCGCCGAGGCAAGCACGACTTGACGTATACTTGGTAGATCAAACTTCTTATGTGAGCAGACCTAGAATTGGTTTTCATACACAAACTTCAAACGAGTCGTAAACTTACTACTTCGGGCGTATTATTCTCTCAGGGACTCGGGCGCACAATGGCTATTAAGATCATGATGGTGATACTGGCTGCTTCTGTTGGAGCAGTAGCCGCAACCAAAATAACCCAGCCGATGAGCACAGCCTGCAAAACGATCTGCTTCGATGGCATAAATGACTGCGGCAAGCCATATGGAGGGTATTCAACCCCGTTGAACCATCCGTTATCTACCCTATAACTATATATCTATATTTTAGGCTATACTAACATGAGAGCTTGACAGTTGTTTTGATCCCTGTGTTGAATCATCACCTACGCCGCCTCCTTGCCCTACAACTACTACTGCTGCGACCGCCACTACTACTACTGACACTGCCCCCCTTACGACTTGGTATCCGACTCCTGAATATATGACTTTGTCAGGAGAGGTTGCAAATTGCAGCTCCATTACCGTTTGTGTCGATGGAGTAAATAGCTGCGGTATTCCCTTTGGAGAGTAAGTCACTTGATTCTAACATCCTTTTTTTTTTTTTTTTTTTTTTTTTTTTTTTTGGAGAAATGGACCAGCTAATACGAGTGACTCCGACAGCTGCATCCCGGACTGCAAGCCGTGGAATATATTCACTCCGCCATGCCCATCTGATAACTTTGTGACTATCACTTTTGCATCTGCTGTTCCGACACAGGATTAGAACGCTGAGCTGATGGAATGTTTAAGAGGCCACTGTATTAGCGATACAGCCTATTCTACTAAAGTTTTGATTACGCAAGGGAACGGAAGGCTTCAAAGGCCTACTATTTCTTAGACTACAGATACATAGGTAGTTTGATAGCTATTAGAGATTACTTGGCTCCTTTTTGATATCAATATGTTCAGTTCCCATAAACAGATGTTTTCAGAAGAACGTAGATATCCAAAGGACTTTAATAATATGAGCTGCTTGATACCCCACCTCTGGTATAGCCAGTACCACTTCCCGAGAAGCTTGTAGAAGCTGCTTCTTCTACTAGAGTCTCATCATCCGAGCTTGCCTCTCCACCAAAATCTTCGTCTTGTTCTGGAGGAGCCCGCATAGCCTCTAGTACATCTCGGTCTAAGGTAGGAGGCTGATACGGTTTGATTGTATGAATCTCGCGACCTGAAGGCATCTTATTCATTAAAGAATTGATAGGTGGAATAGGTCGTGTGTTCATCTATAATAGTGGTCAAAAAAAAAAATTTGACAAGAGAAAAAGCTGCAGTTATTAGTACTTACTGTATCATTAATCTTGTTCCATTTCGTATCCAGCATTTCCAGAACTCTAGTCTCGTCCAGCTTGCCTGCATCTAACCCCCAGGTAGTCTCTTTATCAACTCGGCGATCCTCTCTTTTTTCGTTGAAACCTTTCACGGCACGACTGAGGCTCAATCCTTTTTTGGTGTCCTTAATCTCCACGCCAAGCACATGGAGACCAGCACGCGCCCAGGCAATCCCTTCTGCTGTTTCTCCCCCTAACTCGGCATCAATCCCGAAGAACCGACAAGCTTTTGCTCGACTAGTCCGCCGCAGGTCTTCTATATATCGCAAGAAGCTTTGACTAATGCCGACTGATCCTGACTTGGCTGACTGGCATGATGCCGCCGCTCTTGCGGCATGCTCAGACGCAGCTAGACAGAGGCGAGCATAGAGATGAGCTCGGACTTTAGGGATATCTGGAGCTTTGAACATCCACTCTTTATCGGTTTTATTTCTGTCCTGTGCCACAGCTGCAGGGTAAGGATCATCTTTTAACACAGCTAAAAGTGTTGCTTCCGCATGGCAAAGAGACGCCAAGGCATGGAGCATACCAGGCGCAATATCAGCACAAGGCGGACTACCAATAACTTGCTCGCTTCTCGTGGCAATGTAATCGTAGATGGAGGCAGCTTCTAGTAAATATTTCGTAGCCGTTGTCATGGCACTTGTTCGTTCTTGAGTTCCTAGGAATTCAGTAGTTGTGGAATAGAGAGGCTTCAAAGTAGTCCTCGCCATCAAGATATGAACGAATCCTAGGGTAGATAAAGTAAAATATAATTCATGTTCCAAAGAGGTGATTTTGATCCGCGGCCGTTGGCGACCAGGAACCAAGTCCCCAGAGAGGGTCGGCCTCCATGAGATTGACGGAGTCGTCTTCAAGACAGTGCTAACAGTCTCACCACCCACAGGCTGGTTACTTAACCCAGCATCAATGGCGAGAAGATATGGAACGTATTGTTCTAAACTGGAGATGACTGTGGCAAGATTTGAAGTCTGTGATGAAGGAGGAAGCCTTTTATGCTTCTTGAGAGCGTCTCTGACAACCCCGCGATACGTGCTGGCGCTGAGGGGCAGGGAGGGATGAGAATCACAGCTGAAAGACGATGAGAAGGAAAAGGCCGAAGTTGTCGGAAGAACGAATGGAAATGGCATTTTTAAAAAAAAATTTAAAAAAAGAAGACGCTTTGTCTTGTCTTCTTTGTACGCTTGAAACTTAACCAAAAGCGCCCGGATGGATGAAAGAAAAAAGCATAGACTTCGCCTGGGCCTTGGCATTTGGAGCTTAACATGCCAAGTAAAGCATCATGAAACAGTGCGCTGTAGCCATGTTTTGTACTGTATTGAATAGCAGAGGTGGCCCCCTGTAGTTTAGGTTACTTGGCCGCTGTAAAATGAAGAGAGAGCTACTACCTATGTAGTACTCCGTAGTTCGTCGGCAATTGTGAGACAAGGTAAAGCCAAGTTTTTGCCCACGGCCATTACCGTAACGAGTGGGTTAAAAAAAAAATTGTTTGACTCAACAATGACTCGCCCTCTTCGTCTTCCCTTTCTAAAAAGAATTTCTTTACAGCGTATTTATCTGAGGGAAGAATCGTCGATTTCCATAACCGCGAATATTGCTTGACGGTTGGTTACCTCGAATCTCAGAAGTAAAAAAATCACCAAAAAAAAAAAACCTGTGGATACTGTGCTGCAGTATCGTCGTCATCGAGTTGAGCTTCGAAAGCTGCAAAGCAGAACCTGATTCAAGGCTTTAACGAACCATGGCTCCCCCAACCCAGACCTTCAACCTTGATGTTGAAGCAATTTCTGGCATTTGCGGGTAGGTTATATTGCAATCATCATACTTGGTATTGTCAAACGTTGGGCTGACTCTTATTTCCTCTCCAGATCAATTTCCATTGCCTGCTGGGGTCAGTGACGTCGTCCTCGTCGTTAAAAGAGCACCCGAACTAATATTACTTCTTCCAGTCGTCGTTTTCTCACCACAAATTATACAAAACTTCCAAAGAAGCAGCGCTGATGCCCTTTCGATCCAATTCATCATTGCTTGGCTCTTGGGAGATGTTTTCAATATCCTCGGGGCTGTTCTGCAGGGAGTTCTTCCCACCATGGTATGCTATGCTATCAATCTGCTCGCGTGACCTCGACCAGACACTTATAATCCTACTTGTAGATTATCCTAGCGATATATTATACCATTGCCGATCTCGTACTGCTCGCCCAGTTATTTTATTACCGCGGATTTACGTGGCGTGACGAACCAACTACACCAGCGCCCAAGACAAACGGTCATGCTTCTGCGTCTGCTTCTGCATCTGCGGAACCAGATGAATATAGTGCTCTTCTTGCTAGAGTAGAGCAGCGTGATCGACGTGGGTCAGATTGGTCTGGTTTCTCGCCAGCAGTGCCGCATCTCCCTGAGCCATCGAGTACTCAGCAACCGCCTCCGACGGTTCTGCAGACTGTTGTCTGGAACTCAATTGTCATTGTCATGGTGTGCGCAGCTGGTGTCGCAGGCTGGTTCTTAGGAGAGAAAGCCTCTAGTGGTAAGAAGTCACCTACCGATGGCGGCAACAACTCATTGGAGTTCAACACCTTGGGTCAAGTTTTCGGATATATCTGCGCTGCTTTATACATCGCTTCTAGACTGCCCCAGCTCATTCTCAACTGGAGACGAAAGACAACTGAAGGCCTTAGCATGCTCTTCTTCTTGTTTGCCTGTCTCGGAAACGCCACCTATGTCCTATCTATTGTTGTATATGAGCCACACTGTGGTGACGAAGCCTGCGAACCCCAGGAGGCAAGACGACTCTATGGTCGATACATTCTGGTGAATCTTAGCTGGCTGGCTGGTAGTGCCATTACGCTCTTTATGGACTTTGGTGTCTTTGCCCAGTACTTTATGTACAAGACAGAGGAGGACGCTATCACCGGCGATGACAACAGCGCTGTTGATGAGGCTTGGGATCACAGGCCACTGCTTGAGCGAGGCGACTGAAGCCACGAATTTCTGATATCACTCTCCGACAATCCCTCTCTTACTACTTTGCAAAGGGGCTTTTTTTTTCCTTTTTTTTTTTTTTTTTTTTTTTTTTTTTTTTTTTTTTTTTTTAATAATCTCTAGTATATTCTCTTTTTTAGAAACTTGGTGGATAGTTTGGGCGAAAACAGGCGCTATGGCAACATGGCGATGAAACGGTTCAACAGGACGACAAAATGGGCGGATATTTGTGCAAAATTATGATAGCTGCGTAACTTATTTAAGCTTTTGTATCTTTATAGACATATGAACCTCAATGGATCAAAATAAGAATTTTGTATGCTTAATATAATCCTAACCAATGATACGAATACTGCTACTCCGTACTACTACTTACTACTACTACTATTAGGTAGCTGGCAATGAGCATGTCCGGCAAATCAAATTTCCGTTCCTCAAGGTGTTCAAACGCGGGTATGCTAATCCTAAACAATCCTTAGCGCAGTACTCCACCCGAGCAAGAATAAAACTCGTCTGCAGCTGCAAATCTTTTTGGATTTTTTTTTCCTTTCCTTCTTCTATCATCAGTTGGGTTATTTCTACATCGTCAAATGTTTAGATAATTCACATGGCGGCTCCGCTTCATGCGGCTTGCTGAGGGTTACTCCTGATTCTCTGTGGGTTTCCTTCCGTTCCCGGCCTCCAAAATTAAATACCATGTGATACGCTTTCCTTATCAGCCGCGAGTCGACGTCTCTAGAGGACTGTGACTGTGGGTGTCTCTCAACATATTTTCTATAATTTTTTTTAAAAATTTCCTCGTCTAGAGAGTGAGGTGGGATTGGGGAGTTAGAGACTGGGATGATTTGTAGATTTGTGTGAAATGTCTGTTGCGCCCAATGGTACTGGGGGAAGACATAAAATGTTGGCCCGCCTCGTACACGTCTCGAAAATTCCAAGCAATTTTTAGCAGTATGATAAATGGGGGTCTACGAGCGATGACTCCGAGCAGATAGCAGCACCTTGATCTGATCTAAAATCATGTGCCAGCTATCAACTTGTATCGACGGCTTCTATTAAGCGGAGTGTAAACGCTCATAGCCGAAGAGATTTAGCTCTTCAGCGCAAGTATTGTGGGATTTGGTGATTCTGCAAACTTTACTCTATGCAAAGGGAAAAGTAAGTCACGTGATCTAGTCCTCTGAATCCGAAATATTTTGTGCACGGACCACTTTGCGCCAGTTCCCGAAATTTTCTGATGAAAGTCGGAGTCGCCTAGTAGGAATCCTCCGACTGCGACAGGTTTCTGCCATCCACTTCTCCCAGTGCTTCTCTTTTCTCTTTTCCTTTTTTTTTTTTTAAAGCATCCCTCTGCTCGAAGCAAGTTATTCACAATGTCCTCTCTATGGAACGCATTCACGGGGGGCAATAAGCCAGTCCACCAACAGCAGCAGCAACAGCAACACCATACTTTCCCAGCCGATGCTGCCCCTCCTACCACCACCAGCCTCTATGACCCAACCCAGGGAGCAGGCGTTGAATCTTTTCTGCAAAGCTCGGCCTTTGCGGACCCTTCACAATTACACCCGCTCGCTGGATTGAATAGGGACACCCTCGAATACCTTACCCTCGAAGACTCAACATTGTCTGACCTACCAGGTGGTCAATCTGTTCTCCCCTCTCGAGGATTCACCGACGATCTTTGCTACGGCACCGGCATTACATACCTGACAGCGTTGTCGATAGGAGGTGCATGGGGATTCCAAGAGGGTTTGCGGAAATCCGGCGGTCAGCCTCCCAAACTGCGACTCAACGCTGTCCTCAATGCCATGACGAGACGGGGTCCATTCTTGGGCAACAATGCTGGTGTCGTCGCCATCACATACAATTGCATTAACTCTCTGATTGGGTACCTACGCGGTGAGCACGATGCTTTCAACACAATTGCTGCTGGCGCACTCAGTGGTATGGTTTTCAAGAGTACCAGGGGCATTCGACCAATGATGGTTTCTGGCGGTCTGGTAGCCTCCGCAGCCGGCGTTTGGGCGGTAAGTTGACCATGCATGACAGCTGCATGAAGCATAAGATGACAACTATTGGAGCCGCTTGGACTAATGTGGAATTACAGATTGTACGACGATCATTCTTCCCCATTCCAGAGCCACATGCTGAAAGGATCGCACTGTAATAATAAAAACAACAACAACTTTGTAACGAATATATCACATATGATGAAGAGGGCTCTTCCAACGACACGAACTACTATTTAATCTACCATGTATAGGTGGCGAAAAAAAGATGTCGAAGATAGGAAAGGCACTTCAATAGGAGAAGAGGCATGACAAAAAATAAGGGATGCCTCTTTAAACTAGTGTTGCACCCATGGATGTGTCAAGGGGAGTTTGGACTGAAAAAGAAAAAACATATGTATAGTTGGGTCATAGATGATCTCTCCTCCCCTAAGTTTACTGTACATTATATAGGGTAACCGGTCAGCGAGCATTTAGACCATATAGGCTGGGGGCGTCTGGTCATCAATTTGAAAGTTTGGATCAAATCCGTGTCTATGAACAAAAGTGAATGGCGGAGGGATTGACGAGTAATTGCTTATAACAACTGCGGCTGTATGCCAGCTGTATGTATGTATGTATGTATGTATGTATGTATGTATGTATGTATGTATGTATGTATGTATGTATATTGAAAAGATGGTGTCGAATAGGTAGGTAGTTGGGTCCTGGATTGTAAGGGGATACAAGAGGTAAGAAGCTAGATGTAGCTATTGAGTAAGAGAATTGATGGGGAATGAGTCGATATGGGAGGCATACAATTAGGTGTATTTACTATTGTCGTTGGTGAAAAGTTTATTAATTAGCAAGCGGCAGAGTGGCAGCTTAAAAGACGGGGAGTCAACTATACTCAGATATATCTCTCTCTCTATTTTCTCCTTTTGCTCCTCCACCGCAGCCCTCCTTAATCAACATTCACAACCCGTGCAGCAAACCACTGCGTGCGCTGGTAATACGCTTCCTCTCAAATCTCATCTCACTCAGCTAGAGGCCTACAAGATATTGTTTTATCCAACGGCGCTTAGAAAAAAAGATATCACAAAAAAAAAAAAAATTCCAACAAAATGTGTCTCCCTTGCTTTCCATGGACATGGACAGAGTATGAAGATCCGATGGATTCAATGCCAGAACATCATGTTTGGGTGCATGATGGGCAGGCGTGGACTCTACAGCGATATGTGAGTTCTCTTTTCTCTTACTTAAATCCATTGTTTGCTATTGATTTCCTATTCTTTCCTTGTTGTGTCCGGGATACTTGTGGATTATGATTGCCATTGTCAATGGGGACCCCCTATTCTCCAAACGGCGTTCCTACAACTAGCTAGCTTTCTTCTCTTTCATATGAGATTGGAAGTTATGTACACTGGATGGAAATGGAGCGACGAGACCTACAAACAAACCGACAGCTGTCTTCAGATGATGATTAAAGTACGTGCTGGTGAATTGCCGGAGCCCTACCTAGGTAGTCAGCCAATATCAGCTTGCATTCAGCTTCTTCCACTATCCATCCACCCACTTTTTGCAATCAATGCCTGTTTTCCTTTTCTTTTTTCTTTTTCCCCTTGCATATTCTTCTTCTCCAAAGTCTTCTCATCTCATACATCATTTGCGTGAGGCCAAGGGAGAATAAAATAGAAGAGAGGAAAAATAAAGGGACAATGCCCGAACCCGCAACGGATTCCAAGTCCCCCAAGACCCCTCGACGGCTAAAGACTGGAGGCGAGCCCCTTCGTCAGGTGCACTTTCAGAGCCCAGGCAACAATAGCAGCAGTGGCCTCAAACCCACGATTTCTACTTCCACCTCAACCTCTGCTTCTGCTTCTGTTTCTGCTCCCGCCTCTACTCCATTCTCTGCTACCGCTCCTGGTGGTGAAGGCATTGCAGTTCCCGACAATCACAACAGCAGCAATAATCAGCCTGAAAGCTTTCCACAGCTCGGTGCACCCCCCAATAGCAGCAGTTTTGGAGCTGAACAGTGGCACACGTCAATCGACCCTACACAGAGTGTCAAGTTGCCTGGCCAGCCGTTTGCAGGACCTGGAGCTGGAGTTTTTCCACCTGGCTTCACTGTCGCGCCACAGCATCCTCACTCTTATCTTCACCCTCAGGCTCACTTTGCTGCGCCTCGTCCTCCGCACCTGATCAACAATACGGTCTGCAGTCCCTTTTCTCCTCCTCCTCAGCTTTCTTCTCCTCCCATCACCTATATTGGCCTCCCGCAGCAGCATCATTTCAACACCACGCCTGTCAACATGGCCGACTACCAGAACGCAGCTCCCATGCCCATTGGCGTCAATTTTCAGCCTCCCGTACCCGATACGACTTTTGGCCCGATTCCTCATGTTTATGTTCCTCGTTTTGACGCGAGTTACATGCCTGCTGCTGTTCAAGTCGGTCTTCCCTCGGTACAGTTTGTTTCCGCCCCTGCTGCATGCACTACCACCGTCGTGATGCCAAAGACGTTTTACTATAACGGTTACACTTACTATGCAAGTCGACCCGCAGCGTTTCCCCTCGACTAATCTCCTATTTGCTTTCCAATATTTCTCTTTTGTCCTCTTTCGTCCGGTGTCTTGAGACGCCTACGTGATTGTTATCGTGATTTTGGCTTTGCTTCCCACTTCCCACTTTTTGGGGTTTTTTTTTCTCCTCCCCTTCTGCCTCTTTTCTCTTCAAGACTACTATTTTCCCCCTCTTCTCTTCTCTTCTCTTCTCTTCTCTTCTCTTCTCACTCTCTCTTCCAGTCTTGTTTATTTATATCAAACATACACCACTCAGTTGCTAACATTACTTCTTTAGCAACCGAATATTGCCGGCGTTCCAGTCGCGCACCCAAGCTACGTTGTTGCTCAGCAGCCAGCCGTCGTCCCACAGCCCATCGTTGGCCAACAGCCTGTTATGATCGGTGGACAACAAGCTTCTGCTTCCATCCCCTTTCAATCAATGCATGGTTTTCCCGCGATGGGCTCGAGTGGCGTCGGCGGCATGCCCGTCATTGCAGGTAATGGTGGCCAAACCCCCGATGTGTCTGGTCTTGGTCGTACCCCTGGAGAGGAGACTGTTCGACAGCTTCAGTTTGCTCATGCGAACAAGCTGTTCGAACCTCAAGAGTTTAAGCCATCGGATGATGACCCTTCTCGTTTCTACTATGTTCGCGAAGTTGACGGTAATTGGACTCAGCGCAACCGATTTACTATTGATCACCTAGGTGACTGTCGATGGTACGTCACCGACGAGGGCTGGTTCTATGCCGTTCGAATGCCCAACTAGAAGGGATGATTAGTCTGCTTGAAAAGAAAAAAAAGGAATAAATGGAAAAAAAAAAAAAGTAAGTCGACCTAAATATAAGATGACATATGAATATGAACAAGAAACTAAGACAAATAAAATAGGCATGTTGGAATGTGTCGTTTGCTTGCTACTCTCGCATACACTACGACTTAACGTAGGTAAGTGAAGAAATCCACGTGAAAGCACAACTCGAAATCGAGCAACATAGTAACATGTTATCAAAGTGTTAACCGAAATATTTTAAAGCAGGCATACACTCATTTTATAAGGTATATCCTACCGTTTGTTACCAGTCAATGTCAGTGGCTGACACTTTCAGTGATTTCTGGTCGCTTCGAATAAGCCAACTTGCGGGGGAAGATACACTACGAGGAAAGAACATGGCTGAATAGGTTTGGAGCTTGGTGATTATCTGGTGCATATTCAGCCACTCGATAAACGAAACTTGTTACAAAAGTGAAGCTTACCTCTGAAGCTTTGTTGATATGCTAGTTTTCTTTAGTCCCTAGATCTCAGACCTATTGTGATGTTTTGCTCGACATGATTCTCCGAAATAAATAGTAACAGCCAAAGCTTGAGTGGAAGAATTTATTCATATTACTCAATTTACCTGCAGATACAGCAACTACAAGGATTCAGCTAATATGATGACCTGATCTAGATGCATGCGCTTACTGGGCTATTATCACAGCTCCTCACAGACCTACTCTATACCTTACACACACAAGTTGCACCAAAGATCTTATTAGCCAATGCCTCCAAAATATTCGGGTCGGTCTCCGAAATTGCGGCATCGTGCGGCAAAATCGCCCAATAAACATGAAGCCTTTTGCCGCAATATGGAGATTTGACAGCTGCTTAAATCCTACTACCTGGTCTGCAGTGGCATGTGTCTGTCAGTGTCTCCCCCCTCTTCCTGGAAATCGCAATCCGCTACCCCAACTTTTTCCTTTTCCTTCTTTTTTTCCTCTCTTTTGAAACCGAAGTTTTACTTGTTTAAAAACTCCGAATCCCGAAGCTGCACCATCAGATGGGGAAGCTTGTTTACTTGATGAGTAATGAGGGAACAAGCTCCACGGCTTTTTATCTGACCCCTCACTGGGTTCGTGAGGGATTCCATCTATGTATATTAATCAACCTACTGAAACCAAGTTTGCTTTTACTCTCCAAAGTTTCGAGAAACTCGCGCTTCAAAAAAAAGAGATCTCAATAAAAGGTTTTATATCATTTAAAAAAAGAAAAATAAGCAAAAAAAAAAAAAAAGTGTTGTAAAAGAACTTGAATACAGTCAATATAGTAAGAAGAAGGCATCCGAGTTTCCACCAAATGTCACAAGCCTTCACCCCCGGGGCTCCCTCGCTAGCCAACGACGACTCCATGCTCACCAGGAGATTCGGCAAGGAAGTCATCAACTACTATGGCGGCGGCTTACTGAATCGCTTCTCATTCCTCCGAAATGACATCAAGTTCATCAGGAACGCGGCCACGGCTCCGACAACAAAGTTCATCGCCTTACATAACTTGAATCCTCTCATTGCCGATCCCACCAAGCTTGCATACTTCAACCATGAGGATGTTAAGCCGCTTATAGGAACGGATCCCTTTGGTCGGACGGATGAGGAGAAGAAGGAGGCGTTTGATTCAAAGAATCCGAGCCCCCTGTTGCTGTTCTTGGGGCTGTTGCCTGGGGTTCCTCAGGCTGTTGATATTGAGACGACTAAGCATGGCGTTGTTAATGGCCAGCCTTACTTTGCACTGGATATTACTCCTCAGGGACAGTTTGCGGAGGCGGCAGAGACGTTTTTGAAGAAGTCTGAAACCAAGGGATATTCTATCCAGACCAATGTTCGGACCATGACTCTTCATCCCGACGCAGGTACTGCTCTCCCTCCCCCCCCTTTTTTTTTTAAATCTCTTGTTTTGTCTTGTTTTGTCAACTATCAAAACTCATGGCTAGCCCTAATCATCAAAGATTGATTCGCTAACATTGGTATCCTTTCTTCTTTTTTCTTTTTTCCTTCGATATACAGCCGCCATCATTGCCCAATCCCGTTCTCTCATAGACTGGAACGCTCGAAACCTCTTTTGCGCCGGCTGCGGCAACCTTAATCTCTCCGCCGAAGCAGGCTACAAGCGAGTGTGCCCGCCTACGGATCTCGCCGGCGGCTCCGAGCCCAAGGAACGCGGTGACTGTCCAACACGGCACGGCATCTCCAACGTGTGCTTCCCGCGTACTGATCCCACCATGATTGCCGCCGTTGTCTCTTCCGATGGAAAGCGCGTCTTGCTCGGCCGCCAGAGCCGCTGGCCGCCAAAGTGGCACAGCACTCTTGCCGGCTTTCTCGAGCCCGGAGAGTCCATTGAGGATGCCGTACGACGAGAGATTTGGGAAGAAGCCGGCGTCAGGGTGGGCCGAGTTGTTATCCACTCGAGTCAGCCGTGGCCGTATCCTTCAAGCTTGATGATTGGTGCCATTGCGCAGGCCCTGCCGGACGGTGAGAATATCCATCTGATCGACAAGGAACTTGAAGCTGCCAGCTGGTTCACCTTTGAGGAGGTGCGAGAGGCGCTGAAGAATGGAACGAGTGCTTTGGGCGACTCTGTGCCCGAAGGATATACGGGTCCTTTGTGTGTGCCGCCGTCGCAGGCTATTGCGCATCAGCTGATGCAGGCTGTGGTGGATGGATACATGGATATCAACCCAAAGATATAAATTAGATATTATTGCTATATATATATGTGTGTGTGTGTGTATGTATGTATGTATTGCACGCAAATTTACCGAGAAAGCGGTTGTGGCTGCGAATTAAGCCCAACCCTTTGTATCTGGCTCTTTGTGACCCCCTTTAAACGAGCACGTCACCAATGAATATATTGGAGATTAATTCTTGAAAAAGCTATATATATTTATATCATTAAATCATTATAATTGTGCTTTGTTTAATCGCCTTTACACAATATTCTATCCATTTCTGGGAAAACATATCCTTCCAAGGTCGGTGCGGGAACCCATTCGAGTAGCCCACGCTCATATCTCACAGCCCAGACCGCATCTGCGTTGATAGTCTCCAAAGCATCTCTCACTTCCTCATCTCCTTCCATGACATCCGCCAACAGTTCTAAAATCTCGTCAAACATCTCATCCTCAACTCGCACATACGAGATAATAGCAGTAAGAAGCTTCACCACCGCTGCCCATATCCTGGCAGGAGACGCATGCTGGCCCAATCCTCCGCTTAGCGGCTGTTCTGCGGATTGGACAGATTTCACCTTAGTTTCAAAGCTGTCACTTGACCTTATAGGAATCATAATTTCCTTGCCTGGCATAGATTGTGAGAGACTTTTGGAGGAGGTCCCTGATCGAACGTTGCTCCTAGAGGCTTGTTGCTTGATCCTGCGACACCAGTTGCCTAGGCTGTCCCACCATTCTGTTTTCCATCGAGTACTGAGGAAGTCGCCCGCCGCCTTACACAGTCCGGATAATGTTTTGCATGCTTCTATGACAATAAACGTTTCAGGATCGTGTAACCTAGTAATGACAACAGGCCAGATCGCATTAACAAGAGGCAAAAATGAATCTTCATCTGCGGCAAGGACAGATGAAGCTGTAGTAAGAAGCTCCAGTAGTGATCTTCGGAGTGTTGGTGTTGGAGAAGTCAAGTAGTGTTGTGTGAGTGTTGCCACGCGCTGAAGAAGTTGGTATGTAGGAGAATTTGGTGGTTTATCATCTTCCCTAGGTGGATCTGCTTGACCCTGGTCATCTTCAGTATCATTTTCGTCTCCCCAGGGAGACTTTGGGTGTCCATCGACAGTTGTCATATTCTCAATTTCAACTCTATCACGCTCCTCTCTCTCCTTCCGCCTATCAAGGATTTCCAAAAGGGTATACATGTTCTCCATCTTCTGCACTTCTTTCTTGTGGCTGACAAATGACCGCTCAACATCAGTCAACAGCCGCCCATCTTCCCGGGCTGCTTGATCAACAATCTCCTTCAAGACTGAAAAAAGGCTTTCCACAAAAGCGGAATAGCCGTGGTAGTTTTCCAAGGCGGCAAACATTGACTCAACAACATCGTCTAAGAACGGCACCAGGCGAGGCCCCGCCAATCGTACCATCATTCTTAGGACTTGTGTGGATGCTGGCGAAATATCTAGCGTATTCAACCTCAGTGAGACCGAATTGACCATGTAGTCAACGTTGTCGATGATCAGTTCAGAAACGTTGGAATACTCGCAAGATAAGGCTATGCTATTTAGCGTTGCAATGGCATGCTGCTGTAGATTGCCATTCTCTGATCCTAGAAGCGTGGCAACAGGAAAGAGCACGTCAATGAGCTCTGGTCGAAATTTAGCGCCTGACTTATGTGCAGCATAAGCCATTATCTCCAGGGCGATGGCTTCTAAGCGCCAATCTGCCAATCCCATCTCCGCGTGTGAATCTAACACTTGGACTGAGAAGGCGTATAGCTGGTTGAAGACTTCGTCTATATCATCCGAGTGATCGGTAAACGCCGACAATTCTAACAGCGCGTCCGCATCTTCTGAGTTGGCATGTACAGCCTTTACTAATTCGAAGCACAGCCAATATGCGGTCAGTTGGGTGGTAGACAGTGAGTCTTGTACACAGTCTAGCATGTTGGCAGCAATCTTTGTATGCTGAGACATGGACCCGATAACTCGCAAAAGACTCATTATCTCGCTTTTCAGTCCTTTTTGGCCTTCGTGACCTAGTAGAATTGGCTGGAATTGTGGTTGGGTCGACATTTGTGAAGATGAAGACCCATCATCTAGCAACAACACACCGCTGTGAGTATCGGATAGTTGTTTCTTGGAAGTAGCGACAATCGACATAATGCTCTCTCTTAGTGTACTAGTGATCGAGTCGTCAAGCGTAGATGATTCAATTCTCAAGCTTCGTAACAGGTCAATTCCCTTTGACAAGTTGTAAACTGCTTGTTCCTTTACATTCTCATCACTTGCCTGCATGAGGCGAGGAAGGCTTGACATCCAGCTATAGACCGTCGACTTGATACACTCGCCCAGTTCAGGATATATATCAACCAGGTATCTCAAGTTCGTCTCTGCCATGGAGTCTTGGTCTGATCCATGATCAAGAATTACCGACGTTTCAACGAGGATGGTTGTGCAGTTTGACAAAGTAGTGTGGCATTCGTCTAGCAAGGTCACACAAAGTCGGCCAAGAGCCTCGCGGACTTCAGATGCCTCATGGACTCGCAACTTCATCATTACCGATAAAGCTACTTGGACTTGGGCCACTGTGGCCTTCAGCCATGCCGAGCTGAGAACTTTGGCCTTGTCAGCATCGCTCTGGCTATCATCGTCTTTAGCAAGTATAGATCGCGTTCGCATATCAGACAATACGCGAGTTAAGACCACTCGTACAGCTTCAAGACATTTTGCCAATACTAGCTTCTTTTGTCGAGAGGGTTTCGATAGAACCTTGGCAAACGCGGAAATAGTTCCTGGCAGAAAGCTTGCTAGAGCGGCAAGCTCTCTAATAGCCCCATAAACCGCTTCCAGTGTCCTCAGTGCCTCCCGCTGAATCTCTGCAGTTGCACCATGTGCAACCGCATCTAGCATTACTGTAATTCCATGACCTAAAGCTGGTATCGACTCGGGTTCAGAGAGTCCTGCTGCCGCAACGGCAGATGAGGCAGCGATAGTAAGCAGTGCAGTTTCAGCACGAAATGCCTCGAGCACTGTCTCCTCAGGTATTTCTTTTTTTGAAGATCCCGGAACGCCATCAATGATGAAGATTAAGAAACTAAATATCTGTTGCACCAGCTTGGGAGATATTTTAGTTTTCCAACCATGAACGATGAGAATACTTAGACACTTGACGCAGTCTTCTACTATTTTCATGGAATATCGCTCCATCTGGCGGAATATGTGATATAGCGGAAAGAAGACATATTCCGCAAGTTTCTCATCAAGGGACAATGGGTTCTTTGAGATCTGCTCATTTAGGATCTTCAGTATTGCGTTAACATGCTCTAGCAGTTCTTGGTAAGTCTTTGGCTCCTCAGACTCCCGGATTGCCAGCTGGCTCACTCTGACGCAGCTTGGCTTCAGCTATAGAGAGTTAGGCAGAGTTCCTGTTTTATATGAGAGATGAGATGACTCGCCTTTTGAAACAATTCGTTTCGTTCTTTCGAGGCTGAAGTTGTTTCCATGGCCTACTAAAACAAAGCTTTTCGAACAGCTATCTAATACATGATCTCAGCTTGCGCAGCTACGGAATTGAGGACATAAGTCGATGCGTTTCCGGATTCCAGATTCGAACGTATGGTACCTTGTGTCTACGGACAGCTGGCGTCTTCGCATATCAAGACACTTTGCCGAAGTTGCTTTGGAGAATAAGTTTAAGAGAGGTGAGGGTACAATCTACATACAATCTGAGTAGGTACTACTAGGCTACCTAAGTAAAGCTGTTTGGTTGTATGTATGGACAGTTTATGAAATAACTGCACACTGTATTTGCTGCTAAACGTGCAGAGATTTTGCACTAGCCGCCTCTGATCCGCTGAATTAGCGGGTGAGCTTTTGCACTGGTCGACACCACTAGTGAATTAATGGCACTGTATTTTTTTTATCGGAGCCTCTCTATCCGCCTCTAGGTGCAGCAATTAAGCTCCACACCATGCGCTACGTAATTGCCCCTCATTATAACATAGTTGATGATGTATCTACTCTTACTATCAATGCATCGGTAGACTACATTACAAGCCAACATCTCTATCTCCAGTTTGAAGATTCAAATAACTATGGCTAATCCAGGTCCTTTCCCTCTTTTGGCTCACCCCTACCGGTCCCCCACTCGAGGCTCTTGTGCCTACGAGATGGGAAATACATCTTCCAAGAACGCGCTTGTCTTCATTGGAGGCCTAACAGATGGTCCTCATACGACGCCGTATATTCGAACCGTTGCTATGCGGCTAGAGAAAGTCACGGAGCTGGATTATTCTGTCTTCGAGATTCGAATGAGAAGCTCCTTCAGCGGATTTGGTACCTCATCCTTAGCAGATGATGTTCATGATATATCAGCATTTGTCAAGTACCTTCGCTCCATTGGTCGAGAGAAGATTATTCTGTTTGGTCATTCAACAGGCTGCCAGGTATTCTCTGTTGATCTCTATTTTTTGGTTGCTTACACCACAGCAGCTAACCATGATTCTAGGATTGCATGGAATACACAAATTATATAAAGTATTCCAACAGTCCTGTAGACGGTTTCATTCTACAGGCACCTGTCTCAGACAGAGAGTCCTTGGATATTTACTTCCCGGGCCACCAAGCTAAGATTGACTATGCCGACAAAATGATTGCCGAAGGGAGAGGAGACGACTGTTTGCCTAATGAGCAGTCGTTTGCTATGCTGGGTGCACCAATGTCAGCAAAAAGATTCCATGATCTTTTCGCTAAAGGGTATGTCGCCCGCCTACCAGGCTTGTAAAAGATTCAAGATTCATTAAATATGCATAGGGGAGCCGATGATTACTTTTCTTCCGATTTGGACGACGAAACAGTAAAGAAGTTTTGGGGTCGGTTCAACAAACCTGTCCTTGTGCTACATTCGGCCAAAGATGAATTCGTCCCCCCAGAAGTTGACCAAGCAGTGTCGAACAAGAAATTCCAGGAGGCAAGCCCATTTGTCAGCTCATTGTCAGGCCTTATACCGGAAACAGGCCATAACGTCCTAGAGGAGAAAGCTCGAGAATGGCTAGCAGAAAGAGTTATTACGTTTCTTCATACACTTGTCTAAGCTATAGAGGTTTGAGGTTAGCATATGTCAAGATAATATGAAGTTGGCCAGACAAATGGTATACATCAATAACAGCTTAAGAAACATTGTATTTCGGTGGCACTGAGAGTTTATAGATCAGCCAGTCAACTTATTATCATTTTTAATATTATTACAGCGTCACCATCTTCTTTCTCTTTTTAATTTATATAATAAAGCAGTAAAGCTAGCAGCAAAGGTAGTGTTCCAGGGTAGCTGTGAAACCCCAAACGGTGATTGGACAAGTCCATATCCGATACCGCCGACTGAGTGGATTGGTGTTCCGGATTTAAAGCTATCAGAGCTGGCACTTTGTTCACCGGTTCTTTCTAGTCTTACAGAGTATGTAAGGGGAATCTGATTCGTCATCACCGCTAGCAATAGTGACATTTGGTGGAGTTTTTAGTGGCCATTTGGCCGTACCTGCTGGAGACGCCAGTCAACCAGCTGACAAAGCTCTTCCTCTATCTAAAGGTACCTGAGATACAAAGTACAGCTGGTACCTGCGCAAGTACTCCGTACTAAGGAGCTCTAATACTTTTTCGTACGAGAAGGGGTGCAAGGTACCCACTACTACCTACGAGATACGGAGTAATCTAGTGGATATCATTTGCTTCCGTCAGCTTCTCGGTCGCTCGGGCTGCCTTAATAACTTTTTTTTTTCTTTTTCCAGAACTGAAGACTTCAGTTCTATCGTCCGTCGTTTGATTTCATCCATTTTTCATCTTATAGATTTGCTCGGCTTGGCTTTCCATCAATCATTGGAAGGTTTACGGCCGTTGACGGATATTGCATTGGACATTGGAATCTTACGTTACGCTGGAATCCCTGCGTCGCTGACCGATAACCAACAGCAATCATCCGACATCATCGTTGCGTCCGAGCTTCATCTACCGACGGACCGACTTTGAGCATGCGGTGACGATCTCATACTCCCAATCTGAGAGAGCTGGATCGCAATCATGGATCCGTACGACGAGCAAAAGGTGCTCTTGCACACGGGCTCGTTCACGGGCTTCCGACCGCTGCAACAGCTAGGCAGTAACTATCTCGCGGCCTCTGCCACTTGCAAGCGGTTCTGCGGTAACGAGGAGGGATGGGGCCCATTGAGCCCGTTTCGATACGACTTTACACCTTGCTTCATCGATGTCTGGATCGCCGCGGTTTCTGTTTATGGTATCATCCTTGGCTCTGTCGCCATCTGGTGGCTTCTGAGGAAGAAGCAGGAATATACTACATCTAAGAATGCGCATTTCTGGATTAAACAGGTACGGCCATAGCGCGTGAAATCCACCTGGTCTAACGAGAACCCAACTGACATGCTACTCACCAATTAGATCTTATTACTTGCTGTAATTGCTAATGTTGTTGTTCAACTTGTTTTTCAAGCCATCAGCTATGGAAACATCTGGTATCGTGATTTTCGCATCTGGACCTCCGTCGCGCTCATCTTATCTCTATTTGTCATCTTCACGATCCAATGGCTAGAACATTCACGCCTAAGAAACGCCAATGGAGTGGTGTTATTTTACTGGCTACTACTGATTATCTCATTCGCGGTGAAGCTGCGCTCGCTGATTTCGCAACAGCTCTATGCCACGAGTCTCCCATTTTTCATCGCCTACAGCATCGGAGTGGGTCTTACGGTGGTGGAGTTTTTGGTCGAGTGGCTATGGCCTCGTTCATTCGGTGATAGTGCATATGAGGCTATTCTAGAGGAGGAAGAGTGCCCTGAAGAATACGCCACCGTTTTCTCCAAGCTCACCTTTTCTTGGATGACGCCATTGATGAGACGCGGTTACAAAGTCTTCTTGACCGAGAACGATCTTTGGGGGTTGACTCGAGCTGACCAGACCAAAAACACCGGAGTGGCTCTCGAGGAATCATGGGACTATGAGCTTAAGCGCCGCCCGAATTCACCGTCACTGTGGCTGGCCTTATTCCGAGCCTATGGTGGCCCCTACATTGTTGCCGCCTTTTTCAAGGCTGGAAATGATGTTGCTCAGTATATCCAACCCCAACTACTCCGCCTGCTCATTGCATTTGTCGACTCTTACAGAGAGGGAAAGACTCCTCAACCCGTCGTTAAAGGTGCAGCTATTGCGCTCGCCATGTTTTCCTGTGCTGTCTTTCAAACCACAATGGTTCACCAGTATTTCCAACTTGCTTTCATAACTGGAATGCGCATCAAAGGTGGTTTAGCTTCTACGATTTACCGAAAGTCACTACGGTTATCGAATGAAGGTCGATCGTCCAAGTCCACTGGTGACATTGTCAACTACATGGCGGTCGATGCACAGCGTCTTCAAGATCTTACCCAGTTCGCCCAGCAAGCGTGGTCGGCACCGTTTCAAATTACCATATGCATGATTTCCCTTTATAACCTTGTTGGATGGTCTATGATGGCAGGTATTGTCGTAATGATTGTCATGATGCCTGTACAAGGTTTTGTCGCCCGGATGATGAGGAACCTGCAGAAGGATCAGATGAAGAACAAGGACGCCAGAAGCCGACTGATCAACGAAATTATCAACAATATGAAGAGCATCAAACTATATGCTTGGGGCTCTGCTTTTATGGCCAAGTTAAACTATGTTCGAAACGAGCAAGAGCTAAAGAACCTTCGAAGAATTGGTGCTACTCAGGCGGTGGCTAACTTTACCTGGAATACTGCACCCTTCTTTGTGTCGTGCTCCACCTTTACCGTTTTCGTCCTCACTCAAGACCGTCCTCTCACTACGGATATTGTTTTTCCTGCTCTAGCTTTGTTCAATCTCTTAACCTTCCCACTTGCGGTGCTCCCCATGGTCATCACCTCCATTGTAGAGGCCTCGGTCGCTGTTGGTCGCCTGACTTCGTTTCTCACTGCCGAGGAGTTGCAAGAAGATGCCGTCATTATTGGACCAGCTCCTCAGGACATGGGCGAGGAAACTGTTCTCATCCGAGACGGCACATTTTCTTGGAACCGACACGAAGATAAGAACGCGCTGACAGACGTTAACTTCACTGCTTATAAAGGAGAATTATCCTGCATCGTCGGACGAGTTGGGGCCGGCAAGTCCTCATTCCTGCAAAGTATTCTTGGTGGTCTATGGAAGATTAAAGGCTCTGCTGAAGTGAGAGGAACTGTTGCGTATGCCTCTCAGCAAAGCTGGATCCTCAACGCTACGGTAAAGGAAAACATCGTCTTTGGATATAAGTGGGATGCCGAGTTCTACGATAAGACAGTCAAGGCTTGCGCTCTCATTGATGATTTCGCGCAGTTACCTGATGGTGATGAGACCGTTGTGGGCGAGCGAGGTATTTCTCTCAGTGGTGGTCAAAAAGCTCGTGTTGCTTTGGCCCGTGCCGTGTACGCTAGAGCCGATATCTATCTCCTTGATGACGTCCTATCAGCCGTCGATTCCCACGTCGGTCGACACATTATTGACAACGTCCTTGGTCCACGTGGACTGCTCTCTACCAAGACCCGTATTCTTGCCACAAACGCCATTTCTGTTCTGAAGCAAGCCAGCTACATCACTCTCGTCAAAGATGGCGAAGTTGTTGAGAGAGGAACATATGAGCAACTCATCGCTAGAAAGGGACTTGTTGCGGATCTTCTGAGGACCGCAGGCCACGATTCTTCTACAAACGCATCTAGTAGCCCGAGTGGAGAATCTAGCGAAACCTCTACCGTCATCGAGCCGCTCAGCACGCAAGACAAAGAAGAATTGGAAGAGGCACAGGAGCAAGTTCCAGAAATGGCACCCATTAGGACTGGATCTTCCACGTTTGACAAGCCGAGATCAAGCAGCATGGCAACTTTGCGACGTGCTAGCACAGCTAGTTTCAAGGGACCTCGAGGCAAGCTCACAGATGAAGAAGTTGCAAACTCTTCCAAAACAAAGCAAGCGAAAGAGCATGTTGAGCAAGGTAAAGTCAAGTGGTCGGTTTACGGTGAATATGCTAAGGAGAACAACCTTGCCGCCGTTGGCGTTTACATATTCGCACTCCTCGCGGCCCAGACAGCAAACATTGGTGGCTCAGTTTGGTTGAAGGAGTGGTCCGAGAGGAACCAGACCGTTGGTGCAAACTACGATATCGGAAAGTTTATTGGCATTTACTTTGCTTTTGGCATCGGCTCTTCACTTTTGACAGTCCTCCAAACACTCATCTTGTGGATCTTCTGCTCCATTGAAGCATCGCGAAAACTCCACGAGCGAATGGCCAATGCTATTTTCAGGTCGCCCATGTCATTCTTCGACACCACCCCGGCTGGTAGGATCCTGAACCGCTTCTCTAGCGACATTTATCGTGTTGATGAAGTCTTGGCCCGGACCTTCAACATGCTTTTTGTCAACGTTGCCAAGTCTGGATTTACCCTAGGCATCATTTCCGTGTCCACGCCTGCTTTTACCGCTCTCATCCTCCCTATTGCTCTGACTTATTACTGGATTCAACGCTACTACCTCCGTACATCACGCGAGCTGAAGCGTTTAGACAGCGTCAGCCGCAGCCCTATTTACGCTCATTTCCAGGAATCTCTTGGTGGTGTTACCACGATTCGTGCCTACCGCCAACAAGAGAGGTTCCATCTTGAAAATGAATGGAGAGTTGATGCCAACCTTCGTGCCTACTTCCCATCCATCAGTGCAAACCGCTGGCTAGCCGTCAGACTTGAATTCATCGGTGCTGTGGTCATCCTCGCGGCCGCTGGATTTGCCATATTTTCCGTTGCAAACCACAGTGGCCTCAGTGCCGGACTTGTTGGTCTGGCCATGTCTTATGCTCTGCAGATTACGACGTCTCTCAACTGGATTGTACGCCAGACAGTTGAAGTCGAGACCAACATCGTGTCTGTCGAGCGAGTGCTCGAATATGCACGGCTACCTAGCGAAGCTCCTGAAATTATTCCCAGTAAGCGACCTCATGTTGCTTGGCCTGCCAAGGGTGAAGTAGACTTCAAGAACTACAGCACTCGTTATCGTGAAGGCCTAGATCTGGTATTGAAGAACATCAACCTCGACATCAAGACTCACGAGAAGATTGGAGTTGTTGGCCGAACTGGGGCTGGCAAGTCTTCTTTGACCCTAGCGCTGTTCCGGCTTATCGAGCCGGTAACTGGTCAAATCGATATTGATAACCTCAATACCTCATCAATTGGTTTATTAGATCTTCGACGTCGCCTTGCCATTATTCCACAAGACGCAGCTCTTTTTGAAGGTACAATTCGGGACAATCTTGACCCAGGTCACGTACACGACGACAGTGAACTTTGGAGCGTGCTAGGTAAGTAAAAAATCACATCAGCTTTCTGCCTCGTATTTTTTTTTCCCCCTCTTCAAGGCAGAATATCCATTACCTATCTAAAATTGTATCGACTGCTGACATAAATGCCAAGACCATGCCCGTCTGAAGGATCACATAGTGAGCATGGATGGCGGCCTCGAGGCTAAGATTAATGAAGGAGGTGAGCTTTTCCTGCATTGTCCTTTTTCCAATACCCTTCCCCTCCGTTGTCGATGCTTTCTGTATCGGCTTTTCGGCTTTGTTTTGCATGATTATAGCTGCATCTGCACTGCGGTCCTCTTTGGGAAAAGTGGCAAAGTCGTGTTGTTACTTTCATCATGCCACTACCCGTACATACATGTTTTGATTCGTGGCTACGTAATTATGTATACCACCTTCACTTTCCTTCTGCCTTTCTTCTACATAATATACAGCTGTGGGAGGTTTGACAACAGCCTCCTTCGCTACACAAAATCTCTAGCGCTAGGCTGTGTGCGCTCAGTATTGTCACCTTACTCATTGTTTTCACATGTTGGCGCCACCCATGTCCTGTTTGACAAAAGCCGATTGCTCACTTTTAAAATGTTTGGGAATGTTTTGAAGCTAACTTGAGAATCACTTAAGGCTCCAATCTTTCTCAGGGTCAACGACAGCTCGTATCTCTAGCCCGTGCTATGCTTACACCGTCCAACATTCTCGTTCTAGATGAGGCTACAGCTGCTGTTGATATTGAAACAGATGCCATGCTTCAGGCTACGCTACGATCTCCTCTTTTCTCCAACCGAACCATTATTACGGTTGCGCACCGACTCAACACCATTCTGGACAGTGACCGTGTCGTTGTATTGGATAAGGGCCAAGTAGTAGAATTCGATACACCGTCTGAACTATACAAAAAGCAGGGTGTCTTCTTCAGCCTCATGAGACAAGCGGGTCTCGAGATTGAATCTTGAATATGAAAGTCGAGGGCTGATTATTTACTTTTTCATTTACTCTTTATGTATTTACGCTGTCATCATGAGTCAAGAGAGGGATGGAAGGTAAAGTTTGTTAATTAAGCCATGATGATGATGCTCACTCAGTGTAAAGGGAGGACATGTTATATTTCCGTGTCTGAACGCCGACATATTAACTACCTATTAGTATACTACGTAACTTGACGGTTTGTCCACGAAAAGAAGAATTTTTTTATGAGAAGAGCGTCACCTTGCGTGTATGAAATGAAGCAGAGTATATGTATTGTTATATATATGTGTGTATATATATATATATATAGAAATGTAGCGTTTCCCCAGACATGGCCCCTTTGGGAGGAAAACAAGAAACAAGATATTGAGAAATTATGGAACAACAGGTATTATGAACCTCGGTAAATACTTAGGTCAACATCCCTACCATGACAAAGCTTCGTTTATCTCAACATTGACGGCTTCTGCGGAGTATATTCGGAGAGTGGTATTTGATGTGACTTCATCTACGAAATGCTACTCCATGTGTGAAATGTTTCTTTATGCAGCCCTGGCATCACATCAGGTGATTTACCAGGGGCTATTTACATGTGTGTGTGTGTGTGTGTGTGTGTGTGTGTGTGTGCATGTGTTATGTTGTGTCAAGTGTTATTTGGTATGTACTCTCCGGCTTTTGGTTGAATGAAGACACCACCTCCATCGTCATCATCGCCCACTGACACTGACAGGCTGTAGGATGTTGAAATGATATGGGCATTGGTATAAATCACGTTTTTCTTTTTTTCCTGAAGCACTTTAGGAGTTCGTACCTGCAGGTACTTTAGGGTCTCCCACCGACATAAAATTCGTTACTTACTTACTTTTACTTCACTTCATATGGAGTACAAGGGGCGTATACGAGTAAAGGACTCTCTGTTCTCTACTTCATTACATACGGAGTAAACGGAGTAGTAGTACTCCGTACTAGGAGATAGATCCGGGCATTAATAAAGAAAGGTAAAGTACATACAAAGTATGCTCTCTTCACGAGTTAGTATTTTGACTCAACTCCACAAGGGCGGAATGATTAATAATAATAATAAGAAATTAGAAATAGAATAATGAATCTCCCCCCCCGGCCCCCCGGCCCCTTGGCGTACTTGTAGCTTGCTAAGAGCATGTACTGCCCTCCGTTGACAGGTTTGTGACGGAGATAGACTGCTTACCTAGGATCTACACACGTTACAAGTAATTTATGTACAGTACTCTTACTTTGTACTCCATATAGACCAGATCCAAGGCAAGGTATGGAAAGGGATGTGTGGATGAAGAATTAAGTAATAATAAATAATAATAATAACGCGGCCCTGCGTAGCCGTATATATACATACACGGCTGGTGCATGCATATATATCTGTATCTGCTGTAGAATATTTTGCCCTATCTGTGTGACAAGTGACGCATGACGTGGTTTGCAAGCATCATCATCAAGTATTTTTGAGATTTTGCTTGTTTCCCGGTTCAGCCGTTGCCGCTTTGAACAATTATATATCTTTTATTGGTAAGCCGTGATAACTAGCAGATGGACAAGAAGACGATGGCAATGGGGAGGAGGAGGAGGAGGAGAGGTGCAAGAATGCGGAAGACGGATTTGTTGTGCTATTTGCATTAACCTTCCCTCCCCTTTCGCGTGTAAGACTCTTGGAGATAACTACTCTCCGTACAACACAAGTAGTAAAACAAATAACATGTGTGGCGACGGATCATTCTCCGGGTGCTGGCCTAATTGTCGGCAGTTGTCTTTGTCTCTCTGGAACTTGAGCTTGAAACTAGCATTTACGGAAAACCGGCCTGTAGACTATTTTGCCCGGATTCGCCTTTCTTACCTCCCCTCCCTCCCCCCTGCAGCCCTTTTTTTTTGCATTCGTGACAGCTAAGGAGGGTAATATAACTACAAGTAGTACTCCGTACGGAGTAGTTACTCCCCTCCGTACTACTACTTGGTGATTACAATATCAAACTTGGAAAATTATCGCTCCGGACTTCCCTTGTGGGATGAAACTAGACAATACAGCCTAAAAGGGCCGTAAGAATCACTTGATAGCGATGAATCATTGCTGTGACACACACGGCGACTACATGGCGGAATGTGATGACGGTGAATAACCGAATAACCATAACCACACACACACACACACACACACACACCCACTCACACATACACATACTGTCTCTCTCTCTCTCTCTGGTTCTGCCTTAGCCTCGGCGAGAATAGAACAAGAGAGAGAGAGAGAGAGAGAGAGAGAGAGAGAGAGAGAAGAAGAAAAAAAAGCGATGCATCATGCGAAGAGCTGACTCGACTTGGTTACTTCAATTTCGGGGGTCGTGTCCAATCCACGTCGCTAGAGATGTGAACAAGGTAACTTGCAGAAAATAAAGAATGCTAGAATATCTTAGGAGGGTATCCATGGAAAGGGCAAAAAGAGAAAAGAAGATACGGCCTGCAGCCAGCTACTAATTACTCCCATCAATCAATCAATCAATCAATCAATCAATTGAATGTGGCGCTGAGCATCTCGAAATTCAGAGAATCTCTGCCTATTAGAAAAAGGCTTAGCAACATATTTCTCTTCTACTGTATTCCCTCTGCAGGACGCTGTGTAACCCACACATTGTCAAAGAGGAGGTGCATGTAAGAAGCCGAAAGTGGCTATAAGAGAGTTGTCGACAAGGAAAGGAAAGATAGAAGAAGCAAGCATGCAGCGGCTCGTGAAAATTCTAGCGGTGTGCTACTCCGTACACACAAGGAACATCTCGCTTCGCCATTTTCCTTTTTCCATTTTCCATTTTTATTTTTATTTTATTTGATAAAGAACAGTGATCCCAGTAAATTGCTGAATAGCATACATAACTTTCTGTGTTGCAGTGATACATACAGATAAAGATGCAAGTGAAAGTACCCTTTCTTGTACACGAACTAGTATACTCCGTAGATTGATGAGAGAGAGGAATCATGAAGAGAGAGGTCTGCATTGCAGCAGAACTCCAAATGTCGAAACGATTGGTTGCTGCAGGAGAATCAAGCCCTCGTGGCAGTCTCATGTTACCTACCGTATGGAGGAGGGGAGGGGAGGGAGGAAGGGAGGAAGGGAGGGAGGAGGGGGGGTTTCGGTCTCAGCTTCTAATAAGCCAAGCTAAACCTCTCCAGCCAATACATCCATGACAAGAAGATTTGAGGCGACTCATCAGCAGCCTTAGCGAACTTCAAGGGCTCTTGTCTGCGCAGTGAAGCAATAGCAGCTGCAGTTGCCGCTGTTACGGACTACTCCGTTCTCCATACTGTACACATAGAGGAGTAACCATCTTTCGTTGGTCGCCCGATTAGATGCAGGGAAGTAGAATGCCTACTGTATGTAGTTTTCTTTGCTTCATTGGTCTAAAGGGAGCAAAAAAAAAAGCGGGAAAGCTCCCTAGTTGCGGGCCGTACTCCGGTAGGTGTGTGTGGTTCAAGGTGTTAGTGTTTTCCGTATTTGGTTTTCAATGCATAATTCTGCTTAAACTACTTTGTTTTAGTCTTGTTCATTCTCCTGTATGTATGAAGAAGGGATGGGGGAAGGATATAAACTATACTAGTCCGAGTAGCCTTGTTGCTGCTTCTTTGTTTGTGTTTACTCATACGAGTAGCTACTTACTCTTTACCGGCAGATCTTCTCTCTGGCCTCAAGTCGTCCCTTGCAAAAAGATTCGGTGTGACATTACCCCGTACGGACGACTATCACCGGTCTGACCGAGCAATAGCTCATATCCTTGTATGTACATACTTACTCCGTATATACGGAGTACTCCGTAATTTGTAAACAAATTAATATGCAAGAGAAATATACTCCGCACCAACCATTTTCGTTTGCTTTGCTGCAGCCGCATGGCAAGCCCCAGTCCAGGTAATGTTGACCACAGCCGCCTATTAGAACGCCACAATCTCTATGGGCAGCACGTTGGAGCCAAAAGCACGATCACTTGGGGAATCTCGGCTACACACGCAAGGGTGAAGCAAACCCAATGGCGGATATCACATCCGGAAGGATTTCATCATCTAGTGCAAGAGAGGCCGACTGTCCAATTGGATCCAAGCCGCAAAGGAATGCTAAAACATTTGGACCTGTTAACATAAGAGGTTGGTGAAGGGGGATGCATGCTGGTCAAAAGCTGTGTTACCAAACTGTCGGGCTTCAATAACATGTAGGAGTTGCATATAGCTGGCCATCAGGCACGAACAGTTTACATGTGCATATATAATGCTTTTTGATAAGCTGAATTCGGCCGAATTCGTCTGCGAAATCGTGGTCATCTTTTCGCCAGGAATTGCATGGTTGATTCCTGCAGCTGACACGTCTACGGGTACGGAGAACTGATAGATGGGGCGAGCTTCAGCTGGCTGGCTGGCTGGCCACAGGGCTATGCAAGTTCCTGACTAGTCGTCGTAATTCTGAGATGACAATCTGACAAATCTGGCACTACACAGCCAGCTTTTGTACAGCGAGATTCCCTTGACTCGCGAGTGAAATGTACAACGCCGCTTTGTTAGAGGCATTTATGTATACTCCGTACAGTACAGTACTTCGTAGTCTTTGTAGTATCATCACTGCTGCACCAACATGCATTAAAAGCTACCAACAAAACACTCCTTGCTTCCTCTGACCCCTGAATTTGGCCTCTTATTAGTGCGGGGTATTATGAAGATATATATACTCCGTACTCCGTACTTTGGCTGTAATTTCATGGACAAGATGAACCGTAATCTAAATAGACGACGGGGCGAGAGATGGCTAAACCAATGAGTCCGTTCTTGTACGTGTGCTCTGTGTACAGAATAGCATTGCTTTGTTCGTGGAGCAACTCATGGCCAAAGACGTAATTGCAGATGGTTTTACTGCAAGCGAAGTCAAGTTGGTCCAACCGGCGCGGAGAGTTTTATGCGCATGGCAGAGCATTCCCGACGCAAAGCATCATACTTGTAGTTCAGCACAGATGCTTCATGGTCCAGTGTTGCTGCATCGGCCACGTCTCTCATCCGTATGTGGTATCTTGCTGTTGGTCCTTTTCACATATTTTCTTTTTCACATTGGGGCTGAAACGCCGACAGTGTCCAAAAAAAAAATCCCCCGACGCCGAGACTAAATACACGCCATGATACGTTGCGAGGCGATGTCTCGGAGGAGTCATATCTGCTTTTGTTGAAGCACGCTTTTGCTGGCCAAGGTAAAGGCTTAGTCTTTTCTTTCTCAACCTGCCCCCTCCCTTTCCTGGCTGTGTGGAGACCGAGAGAAACTTGTTTTTTTTTTCTTTTCTTTTTCTCAGCTAACAATGTGAAATTGTTGCATGCACCAACCGCTCTCCGCTTCAAGCCATATCTCAGCCTTGGTTCCTAACAACGGTGCAATGAAGTCGGCGAGTAAACTAGTAGTGGTGAGTTGAGTACTTCGTATAGTTGCGAGTTGTCTTATCCATCCCCATACAAGTATGTACTACTCCGTCCTCTGTATAATTATAATACTAAAACGGGAGTCCCCGCACAATCGATTGTTGCTTTTGAGACCATGTTCGAGGCATTATCACATAATTGTCTGAGCCCTCCCACCTATAGAAAAAAAGCGGCTAAAAGGACCAACAAGCGATCTTTGAGACATGGCGAGCCACGTCTCCAATATTCTCCACAGTGGCTTGAGACAAACAAGGATATGGTGCCAAATGTCTGGGATGGCGCAGACAAGGTGCTGCGGGCTTTGGATCTCACTGGCAGAGGGGGGTGGCTTTTTACATCCCACTGACCCAGCCACCATTTCGGGTTGACAAGCGCTTCTCCGCGAGAGACATGGTCAAGTCAGGCGTTGATAACGATGGTTACGACCGGCAGTTGTTTGATACATACAGCTGTAACTCGGATGAAATTTGCGGAAGATACCATTACTGGTAGCACAGGCCTCGGTGCCCGGCTACAGAGAGAGTGAGAGAGAGAGAGTGAGAGAGAGTGAGAGAGAGCGAGCGAGCGCGGCTCGGTTACCGGAAAGCGTTTCTTGCTTCGTTCGTGTGTGGAGGAACGTCCGCCAGCTGAGCTAAGAACTCGAGCCGTACCGCGTCCCACCAGAATTGTTAATCCAAAAACTAGAGAACATAGAGCGATTCTAGTGGTGCCTCTGGTGCAAAATCCAAATTCTTTGCTAATAGGTCAATGGCTTTCTTAGACGAACTTGCTGGTATATTGTCGATGAACGATATTCGGATTCTTTCCTACAAGTAAGAATATGTAGTTTAGTTACTCCGTACCATACATACAAGAGTATGTGAGTGCGCCAGAGCGGCGATAAGCGCCAGCCCTCGCTTGATTAAATTAGTTCTCGTCAAGAGTAGTTTTCGGCTAACCTCTTTTCACATTTATCGGATAAAGTAGGCCAGGGATGTTTGCCCTGAATGCCCCGTACTGTATTGTACACTCATATGTGAATAGCTTAATCGGCAAGAGAATCATACCAGTTCGACCCCCTTATTCAACATCTACCAGCCAGTACGAATCATTCGTTGTTAGTTGCAGCATCGCAAGAGGAAGTCTCTGACCATTTGTAAAAGCTGGCTTGTATGGCGGCAAATAGTTCGACGCCCCCCCGAGTCTGTCTGTATTTGGGGCCAATCAGCCCCCTCCCGAAAGCCCGTCTGGCAAACAGCTTACCTACCTGCTGGCCAAAGAACCCAGAAGATGGTGTTGGTGAGAAGTAACTAACTCACTTACTGTATTCCCTACCTTGGGCTACTGGATTTCAGCTTTCATGCACAAAGCACTTGATCAAACTCTTGACTTCCCTGCTATTTCCCCTCTTGGAAGTCGGCTGTCACTGTCTCCTTCCTGTTGGCCCCAAGCTGCTGGATTGGCTCGATCTTGAGGAATTAGCGTTATTAGTAGTCCAGGCAGGAACGGACTATGAACGCACTCAAGTAGAGCCCATGTATTTCCCCTCCACGTGGTGGCTCCTTGTTGCACCTGACAGGTACTTCTGAGCAACCGGGTGGTACAAGCACATACGAAGGCTACCTACCTAAGGTACTGATGCAGCAAATTCTAGATAAGGCCTACCTTGGCAACTTGGGTAGAACATTTGATGGCCACCTACTAAGCGCCAGCCACCTGCTAAGAGCCACCTACTTAGATAATGTGATACACATAATGCAGCATTTGCTGTTGTACTATCCAGAGACTAGAAGACTAGAGACGTGAGACGTGAGCCTAGAGACGTGACTAGAGGACGTGAGACTAGAGGACGTGAGACTAGAGGACGTGAGACTAGAGACGTGAGCCTAGAGCATGTTGTGCTTTTCAAGTTGGCGCCAAGGACAAGTAGTACTTGTGCTCGTACTACTATCTAACCAGGTGCATGGGTTCATGTTTGGTTCAATTTTTTTGCTCCTGGCAGTGCTCCGTACAAGGACTCGTATAAGTATAGGTAAGGTATCCGTAGGGCAGGTAGGCTGGTATCAGCTCGGCGAGCGTACGGAGTAGCCTGAACAGGAATACCAAAATAAAAGTAACAACTCCCATACTTGTAGTAACTCCATGCTGCGTATCCAAACAGTACTCCGTAGTAACAGCAATTATCATCATACAAGTACATACATTTATTTAGCTTGGAAAATGAGCAGAGATTAGGATGGGAACCAAGGTCGGACGGAGTAAGTAAGTAAGCTGGCAGGGTCTCGTGACGAAGCCCTCCTGCTGATCAGCGCATATAGCACTTTTAGCGACATCAAGCCAAAGCATAGTTCATCGTTGGGCAATTCATGGCAACTCATCCCATCCCTGCCTCTGTGCCTGAAAATGACGATCTGATAATATTACGAGTAGTAATTTTTTTTTTTAATTTTTAATTTTTTAATTTTTTAATTTTTAATTTTTTTTTGGTTTGTTTTGTCGGCAGAAGCAATATCGGTACTACTACTGCCATCTCCACTCATTCCCGGAAATCACTGGGCAACTAGTAATAATCCACAATAGGTTCATGACACAAGGGAAAGAAAGAATTTGTAGAGCAACGTGGTTTAAGAACGTGGATTAATTGGGTTAACCCACGCCGGCCACATGCAGAACACACTGTTTCCAATTTATTTGGCCGTGGCTATTGGAGAGGGGAAGAGGACAAAAGGGAGGGGGAGGGAAGGGAAGGGAAGGGAGAGAGAAAAAAAAGAAACTATTCGCGGCGGGGGGGGACAACGTAGTGATACAGTCAGTCAGTCGTGAGCGGTTTTGTCATCCATCTGTTGCTTGGAATTCAACCATCAGCATACAAGTAAGTTACGTAAGTTACGATATACGTTCGACTATTTTTTTGTTAACTTCATAGCTAGTGTAGCTTGGAGAGGTCTGGATATTGACGCCGGCGGCAGTCTTTGATTCACTTCGCTCCCTTTCTCTCCCCCCCCCCAAGTACGAGTATGTCTCACTTTAAGAATATCTGTTGGCAGAGCACATGTTCAGAGACACCCAAAAACCCATGTTCTTGTCTCTTGTAGGTATACTCTGTACTCCGTACTCCGTATAGTAATTCCTACCTCCAATACTTTGTATGCTGGTAGTATCGCTACCCCATATCCTTTTTTTTTTTTCACAACATGGGTATCAGGTAACTACAGTACAAGGTAATATAAATAGTGCCTAACGGTTTACTCCGTGCTCCGTTTATCGTACGAGTCTGTTGTAATACCTACTTCGTACACTCCATAATACTCCATACAGTACTGGGTAGTAAAATTACTCCGAACCTTTTTTTATTTTTATTTATTTAATTAGGTATCTCCTTGACAGATTGGATGCCTCTCTGTTCGGGGGGCACTAAATGAGAAATGATCCAACACTAGGTAGTAAGTAGGCTATGCAAGAGACAGGGTTTTATTGTGCTTCGTATATATAAGTACCTTTGTGTCATTGGTATTTGCTTTCTCTTTGGTCTTGAGGAATTTTTCCTTTTTTCCTTTCCTTTTTTCCTTTTTCCTCGTTTACTCGTCTCACCGTTGGCCCCATGGGCTACGCAATCCTCCTGTTCCTACAAGGGTCATCCTGGAGCTGCCGCTTGTCACCCTGGTTGGCAGGGGATTGAATGCCGCTACTTGTATTAACTTCCCGAGCTTCCATGCCGCACAAGGACGGAGGATAATAATAATAATGATAATAATAATAATAATAATAATAATACTAAGTAACAGGTACAACTCAAAATCGGGACTTGCTGGCCAACGAGAACGCTCAGTTGGCTGTTCCAAGAATATATTTGTAGTTACGAGTACTTACTCCGTATATGTGGTGCATCATAGGTACAGTACCTATTGTATTGTACTCTTGGTAGGTCATCTCCGTAAACTATTTTGTGCTCTATACAAGTTAATGTACTGGATGGGAATAAGATGATGAATCATGGAAGACTTGAAGTGAGTACTACGACTACTACTAACTTGTAATGCTACAGTACAGGATGCCTTGGGTAAGACTAACTAAACCAGAGGCGACGCTACACAAACGCAAGGATCGTGACCAAATCGAAGGAGATGCGTTAGTGCTGTTCCAACGCGCGTCGCTTTCAGCAGATGTGCCACTCAACTCGAAGCCATTGCTCCTCTTCCTAAGCCAAAAAAAAAAAAAAAAAGAGGGGCTGCGGTGGGGACCAATGCTGTGCGAAAAAAAAAAAAAAAAAAGAGGTGCTGCGGTCGGGACCAATGCTTGGCTCAAGCTTGGCCGAGAGGCGGATACTGTATAATATTAGGCTAACAGTACCTGAGGGGAACACTCTCCCCTGGTACGGAAGACAGACAGACTGACTCTGTAGACTCGGCTATGAAAGAGAAAGCCTTACTTTGTACGAACAAACACGCGACTGTCCATTTGGGGGTGGTAAGTGTTGTGTATACGATACTTTTGTACAGAGGGAGGCATTTACTATATTAGTGGAGTAGTAAAAAGTACCAAGAGAGAGAGAGAGAGAGGTCTGGTAACATTATTGGTATAGCTGCTCTCCATACAATTACTGTACGTCTCAGTAGTATGAGGCCGCACAGCTTTGCTTTAAATGCCGGATGAGAGGATTCTGGATGGCACCCTTGAGTCTGCCAGTAAAAATAAAAGCATACCTTGTATAGACTGTGCCCTATACGAGTAGGGACTCTGCACGAAGCTCAGGTGTCCAATGCATGGGGATAGGTGTTAAGGTATTGGTGAATGGAGCCTCCTTTTTGTGTGTTGCGATGACGGTCGTCACAATTCCTTGTATTCGAAGCAGTATATACGGAGTACTCCATACTGTATCTTGTGTGTTCTCAAATCTGCCGGTAGGGGGAAAACCCCTTGTAGATGGTACTTGCGGGTGATGGAGCGACGGCATTCAAATACCTGGGCATAGTAGAGGGTACTTGTACGTACAGAGCAGAGAACGTTTACCCTTTGTTGGCCAGTAGGTACAGATACTTGCGGACCGAGGTCAATAGTGTACAGGTAGTTGTGACAGAACACCAAACTAAGTCTCCCGATACTACTCAGTACTTGCTCATACATAGCTCTCTCCCCTCTCCCTCTCTCCCTACCTCCCTCTCTCTCTCTTTCTAAGGAACGGCTGGTTGTATGTAACTAGGACAAAATATTGGCACAGAGACTGTCACACACTAACTAATTGAGAGAGAAGAAAGAGAAAAAAAAAAAAAAGGGCACTTGCGATGACAGCCGACCAGGAGCGCCAACTCTGTGATGGCCTAGGCCCTGGCAGAGTGGGTGTACGGAGAACTTTACCAAGTACCAGTAATGGACTTACTATAGGCGTGAATCTACTTACCTACCTAGTAAATACCTGGTGTCTCGGTATTATTTTAGTACACTTGGTATGTATCTGTACTACTGGCCGCCGGACACTACTGCTGGCGTGCCAAGTACTACTAACTAATTTATCCCCTCCCTCTCACTCTATAGTAGTGTATATGTACTCAACCCTGTTGCCTGTTGTTGCTGATTACTTGGGCTTGTCGCCCTTTACGGAGCACCACTGAGAACCCGCAGGCTAGAACCCTTAGCACTTGAGCACTATACCTTAGCGGGTAGCGAGCCCAGCTAAGCTAAGCTAGTGTCAGTCCAGCTCAGTACTAGCACTGCAGCCGGGTTTCTACTGGTACGCTCCAGGCGGTCGAGGCGGCGCCGGTACCCCAGCTTCTCTAATGCTGTCGGGTTTCTAGGCTTGAGGGCTTCAAACCGCCAGCACGTTGGCCTAGCGGGCCGGACGATCTCTCCCTTTCCCCCCCCCTCTCTCGACTTCGGTTTTTTTTTTTTTTTTTTTTTTTTTTTTTTTTTTTTTTTTTTTTTTTTTTTTTTTTATTTTTTTTTTTTGGTTTGTTTTCTTTGTCTGCTATCTAAAGTAGCTCAACTCTTCTCTAAGCAGCCGTGGGGAATGAATGATACTTAATACTGTTAGACTGGGGGCCCCTCATAAGAAAAGGGTAAAGGAAGGGGAAAAATGGAATTAAAAGGAATTAAAAGCAAAAATACCAACCCTGGCTGCATATCCGGCCTTTTGGTGTGTGCATGTAGCGTAGAGAAAGCTTGGCGATTGGCTCAACGCGTTACTGCTTGGCCGTCGAGCTGCTTTTATTAATCTCATCTCTGCTGCTTTCTGGGAGCGATTGAAAGCTCAGGTCAGTCAGTCAGGTTCCGCCTTTTCGAGCTTGAACCTCTAACAACAAGTAGGTACCTGAACGTACAAACTACTATTACATATACTACAGCATCTTACCTACGACTACTTCCTACAGCATCTTATCTACTGCTGCTACTACTACTGCTACTACTACCACCACCACCACCACCTATGCTTACTACTACTTCTACTACTGCCTATACCAGACTTCATATTTCATACTCCGTACTCCATACATACTCTGATTGATACCTTTTCTCCTCTCTTCTGCTTGTACTCCGTACTCTTACTCCGTATACCTAACCTAACCTTACCTTACTTTGGCTCTCCCGCACTCGCGCCATCTCATTCTCCTCTCCTCCGCTCACCTCCCTTCCTTTTGCCCTCTTCTATTGGCCATCTAACGGGCCGCGCAGAACTGCGACGCTGCTGACACGCCAGCCGGTTGGGACCAAGGAGAAGCTACCGTCCAAAGTGGACTGGCCAACACAAGAAACGGCCGCGAGTAAGAAAGCGAGAAGGGAGACATACATTCAAGTACTTGTACGCTGTCTGTGTGCGGGGCCGACGCAAGCTGCCATCTTCCTTTCTGGTGGTGGTCCTGGATTTCACTACTTGTATTTGGTTCGTTCATCGTCCCGATCCTCTGCCGCTTTGATCTCATATCAAACCAACACCGTCTTTGTCTTACGCCCTCTCCAGTCTTCGACTTGGAACCATACATAGCTCTGTCTCCGTGTCCTTCACCCGGTGACTGCCGCCCTCCCTCACCCCCCCCCTCCAAAAAAAGAAAAGGCCGTCTTGTCTCTCGTTTCGCCTCGGCTCCGGATCCGAGTAGTTTTTTATTTTATTTTTTTATTTTACTTGATTTATTTTTTAAAAGAAAATACTTATTTTTATATTGTTTTTATATTCATCTACTTGGTGGTTACTTTAAGTAGGGCGCAGAGAGAGAGAGAGATTCGGCTCTTTGGTTTGCAAGCGTATAGTACCTTATTCAAACAAGAGAATTTAGCATCATTGCGATATCCTGATTTCTGTCGCCCTACCTACCACCCACGCGCGCCTCGGGCTCGGCAATGCTGAGAGACTGTCAGAAATTGCAACGCATAACGCCTACTACCTCACTCCTCAGCCTCTTCGATATACCGACTTGGAGCGGCTCTTGTTCATTTACCCGGCTATCTGGTGTCGTTCTTCTGGCTTGAAGAGCAATTCCATCTCTGGAACCAAACCAACCTATTTTCTACCCTTGGTTCCGTTGATCCGTCCGACGTACTATAAATCGATCGGCTACACATTGTACAAACTCCTCTTCGACACATCGTTCTCTACTGCCGTTAGCGTCTGCTTTGTGGCTCCGACATCTTCATCAAAGAAGATACTGGTTTTGGAAGCATTTACTGTTTAGTTGTGCTCTTTTTGCCACTATTCCTTGCTTTCGAAAGTTGAAACCTACCAAACCAAAAAAAAAAAAAGAAAAAGAAAAGAAAGAGTTACCTTGGGTTAGATTTTCTCAACGCGACTCACCATCATCCGGCTTATATCTTTCGATTCGACACTGGTTGTTGTTACACAGCCTCGCCGGCTTTGTACATTCGGGTATAACAGCATACTCTCGTACACACCCTCCAACTTGCCTAGCACGCCCAGCTTAAGAGATCCTGATATTTCACGACATGCAATAATCCCACGTACGGTCTATTAACCGTTCGCATTTCTAGAGCCAATACATTATTTTGCTTGTCCACTATCCTCTTCACAGCCTTTGCACCACCTCCTGAGCACGGGCCTTAATATTAGTCGTCTCACCCTTGGCAATAGAACGCTGGTCACACTGCATCGTGAGAGAGTTCTCTCCGATTCTGCAAACGGGTTTGCAATAGTACAAGGTGATCAAGCCCTGACGTTCTGCATCTTTGGCCTAAATTTTCTTTTTCTGGTTTGTTTTGGTCTATGCAAACTGGTGTCGTACCAAGCAGAGCCGAGCTTCTTTTTTTTTTTTTTTTTTTGTTTGATTAACGCTCTTCTTTTTTTTTTTTTTTTTTTTTTTGGAGTTGAATAACGCTCGTCTTTCATCCGTTAAATTTCGCCCGTGTTCTCTCCTGTGCCGCCTCGCTCACACCAGTTTCAATTCAGCGAGCGCTTCATCTAACTAGCCATGGTTCAAGACTGGGCGCGGGATTCATTTCCCCGTCATCAGACGTTTCAACCTCAATACTACTCAGCTGATGCAACTACGCGACATCAGTCATTTTCATCCGAGAGATATGCCTCCGATGTTGTTCAGCGACATCACTCGTTCCCGCAGGAGCGCATTGGTCTAGAAGCCGACAACGGCCGCTTCCAAGAAGGCAATGATTCGCGCCGCCCACCACTAATGGTAAGTTTGCAACACTGCATGCCATAATTTGTCATTCTTCGTCAATTCTCTGACAATTTCCGGATGGGCAGCAAATCGATGAGGCGCTGAGAACTCATTGTGGCATTATTGCCAAGCATTACTTTGTTGCTGCTATTACTGAAGAGGGCAACTCTATGACTTTCTTTAGTCCTAGCCCTGGACGCGGGATGACGGACAGCACCATTCGCCAATTCTTTGACGCCAGCAGATATCGGCAGGTTACAGACCGGATTGCTACAGGTTAGAAAATCGAACCTTTTTAAAAACAAATCAAATTTTCCGAGTAACAGCTAATTTACGTGTGCGACTAGGTGCGGATCCTATGTTAGATGACTTTGGCATCGAAGATGGATTTCATAGCCGTCCTCCTCCAGCGGCTGCTGCTGCTGCTGCCGCCTTCAATCGCAATCGGGTGATAGACCGTCGTCGTAACTCTGGATTCGCCGACTGGAGTGGTAGCCCGATCCGCCAAGGCCGCAAGCGACCTAGGGGGCGCCAAGTTGCGAATGATGAAGATGATGCTCCCATGACTGTTTCGTCTCGCAGAGGCATCAGAATTGGCGATGCTGCTGCTGTTTGGAGCTTTTACGAACAACGATTTAAGAACTGTCAACAGACGGCTTGCAAGCTTATTGCCAAGGCTTGGGTGAAGGCTGTGGAACCTAAGAAGCAATCAACACATCCTTACACCGGTAGTGACGAGAAGGCACCAGCCTGGTGGCCGAAGCCGTGGGGGCCAACCAAAGATGACAAGGTCCGACACAAAGAGCCTGATCATTTATACAAGCGAGGTGAGATGAGATTTCCCCCCCCCCCCTCCCTGAGCAGACAGACGGTTTGATTGAAGGATAAAAATCTGACAAGAAACAGAGCGCGTTCATCTTCTCGCCCATATCTTAAGATTGGTTGTCGAGCCCAACACTAAGCAGCATCTGGATATTCAAAAGCTTGGCCTAAATGTAAAGAAACTTGAAGAGACTACGGTTGAGGCACTGTCCTCTTTCTTTATGGATAATGAAGCAAATGCCAAGAAGAGGCCGTATCTTAATGAAATTTTCAAGGTGGCTCGGCAGGAAGAGCGGTTCAAGAATGGCGAAATCGGTAAGTTTGGCTCCCTTATAAGTTCTTTGCATCTTTCTAACGCTTGATGATACAAAAGATGGCTCAACCGAAGTCTATGTCATGGCGGAAGACAAGATGCCAGAGAGTTACGCTTCGGACAATGAAGAGGCTGGTCTTGTCAAGGACGAAGATGATCACGAAGCGTCAAGACCCAAGCTCCCCACTGTTCAATGCCTCCCACATCCAGCGACAGCCGAGCCCAGCTCCGCCACAAGCAATCGTGGAAACAGTTTTATGAACGACATGACGGTCAGGTCTAATCCATTCTCTCAATCCATGATTTCGGAGATTCCTCCACAACAGCACACGTTTGTCGAAGGTAGCACGATGTCTGTTCACAGTGGCCAACCGGTGCCTACTACTACTGCCGGCAGCATTGCCCTTGACATGGTTGCTAGTCCTCACGATGCTAGCCGACGGCCGTCAGTATTCAGCGACTATGCAAGCCCCGGAGCGAACTTGTACAATCAACAATGGCCAGCGGCCTCAACGGCTGCAAACGCATCATCCATGTACCCCTATGCTCAGCAACAGACAACTGCACAACCACCACCATTTGTGAGCTCCGGAGTTTCCATGACGCCCACTCAGCCTTTTATGGCGAGCTCTTTTGAAGGATCGCATCGGAATGAATACGACCAAAACGGAAATCCTATATTTCGATCAGGAGACATTGCACAAGCACCCCCCGTCAATCAGCAACAGGGATACGGCTACACAATGCCAAATGATGCACGAGGGATGAGAGTCATGGCCCAGGTTGTGGACAACACCGCCGGACACCGCCCATCCCTACAATAAAAACGAAGTGATGGTGCAATTAGACTGCAGGAAGCAAGTCTTTTTTTTTTTTTTTTTTTTTCTTCTAAAGGCTTTTACGTACATTGGTACGCGCGGGCCTTGGGCTTAATGATGGGTAATGTACGTACGGGTGGCCCGGTCTGGTCCAGACAGCACAGGACGGACTGTACACACCGGAATGCATAATGACCGTTTTGTGATATTTAATTGCGTTATTTCAAGGTCTATCTGAGCTTGGCGTTTTGGTGGGCTTTTCGGCGGCCTATTAGGAGGGCAATTCTCTTGGACAATTGATATCCCGGCGATGCAGACAGACTTTGTTTCTGTGTTATGCTCTGGAATTCTTGACAACGGGCAACAAATGGGTTTGAGTCGATGCTCAAGCCATGCCTATAGGGTGGTGAAGCTTTTACTTTTGGGGGGAAAGGCATATGATTTTATGCTTCCTTGCGCGCGCTTGTATAGGTGTTAATACTCTTTCCTGGATTGATTGGGCGGCGGGTATAATACTTCATACTTCTAGCGGCCATTTCATGAAAATTTGCGACAACAAATCATCTGACGGGCATGGCTTCCTGACTTTGAAATTTCAGTTTGATTTTGGGTATATTGGCAAGTTGGTCTGAAGCTAAGCCTGACGATGAGATGTTGGAGGGATTTGGCTTATGGCATTTTTTTTATTTTATTTTTTCAATTTTTATTTTTCAATTTGGGTTGTGTTTGTGTTTCTGTTTTTTGTGTTTGTTTGTGTTTGTTTGTTAATTCATGTGGTTGTTCTAAAGGAGAACTTGGTGGTATAAATTGTGAAAGGATGTTGTAAAGGCAAGCGAATGCGATTGAATCGGAAGAAAAAGGTTCCGACTGGGGGGTGGTTACATTTGGGTTATTTATTTTCTTATTTTTCATTTTCTTTTTATATACATACTCCTTGACGTTTTAATCAAGTTTCTTTTTTTTTTTTATATAACTAATTGCCGTTCAGTGTGTTAAGCTTAAAGACTCTTGTTTCTGAAGAGAAACGTTGTGACGTGAAGTTTTGATTTTGTCTTGCTGTTTGTTTGAATACCAGCCCTATCTATTCTATTACTCTATAAGGTGGATGGATTGGCCTTGAGGTTATTTTTCTTTTCCATTTGGATCTTTGTACTGCCATTGATACAAAAGGGCTAGCTAGCTAGCCAGGTCTCTGTTACTCTTTGTGGCGAAAGGAAAAGCCTGGCTTTTTATTCGTAAACGAGTTGTACTCATCATCTTTTTGGAGTCTTTTAAAAGGTGGTTTTTGATTTGTTTACGTTTCTGGTTATTGACTATGGCAATCCTAGGGGGAGCCCAAGTCTGCAAAAAAAGAAAAGAAAAGAAAATTACAAATCAATGATAGCATGCAGCATGTATGTATGTATGTATGTATGGATATATGTATGAAATGTTGTAAATGTTGTAAATGTATGCTGTATGCAGCAGTTCGGTGATGATGATCAACAGACATAAACTACGTGGCTGAGAAAGTGATTTCAGCTTTTGTCACATATACTCCGTACAAGTTTCGTACAAGTTCCGTACAAGTAGCATTGTGTTCTTTCTTGCCACAAACTGTTTCTTGGATGGTGGGGAGCGGGATCGGATCGGCGGGTAGGGGAGGGGAGGAGGAAGGCGATAGATATAGAGATGGAGATAGGTATAGGTATAATTATAGATATAGAGATAGATATAGATATAGATATATATAGATATAGGTAGAAGTAACTACATGATATTTCTTTTTCGGGGGAGGGAAGAGGGAGAGATTGATTCCGGGTTTTTTGTTGGGTGAGAGGAGAGTTTGTGACTGATTGATGAGTTTTGAGTGATATGTGAGTGCCAAGTAAAGTACCTTGTACAAGTATGTTGTGTGTGAGAAGGGAGGGAAGGATAGTGATAGGGATATATGACGGAGGGAGAAGTGATGTGTCGGATTTGGGGTGTATGTGAATGGATGGAGTAACGGGGCATTTGAATAATATTTGAATATCATGTGTATCTACTCCGTATAAAGGTATGTGTATACTTGTAGGCACAATGACAGATAGGTATAGAGTGGACGGTGATGCATAAATATTTCATGTAAGAAGCTGTAATGTCTGAGTGAGCCAGCATGAGTGTTGTGAGTATGGATTAGATTGGAGGAGAAGAAGGCGTAGGTAATCCGTTCCAAGGGAGGGCCTATGGCCTATTAACATTTACATACATTCATGTACTTGTAGGTGATTGAGTTGGCCGAGAAGACGTAGTAGGAAAGCTTGTTGTCTCCTCGACGGTAGGAATTGTTAAGAGGTTTGGTTCGAGTGGCCTCTGTACTTGAAATTGGGAGACCTTTGTCACTGAATCTTTTTGACAGGGTTACGAATGGTAAAGTGTTGACGTGATGAGAAGGCTTTACTTATACTACCCAAGAGTCTCCATACATGGAGACAGAAATTCAAGCTGAAAACCCACAAGCACTCTAAAGCTAATCCATCTTGGCTACTACTATTACTACATACTCTATCTATCTATCTATACATGTACTATCGCCTGCCGTGACAGTTCCAGCTTCTCCATCTAGGTCCCTTGCAAAGAATATGTTGTATACAAGTATGACTATGAATGACGCCCCTGTACGAGCTATCTATTCAAGCATACGCAGTACTCAGTACGCAGAGTAAATACCTTTTGCACTGTTTGCTTGGTGCCAAGTGAGCGGTCTAACCCCGTCTCTCGTCTTACTTTTGACCTGACTGCCCCGTCCCTATGAAGAAGTATAAGCCAAGCAGGCACGGTACTTACTCCGTACTACTTACTACCCATGGATCGGAATCGGAGTCGGGAGACAAGTTTTACACTGTAAGCACCGAGGCAAAAGGCAAATCGTACGGGACATGCGGCTGACCAAGAATAGGGCCGCCCCCAATACAAGACTGACTGACTGACTGAACGACCTACTTCAGCGAGACAACTAAGCTAAACGCCTCGTGTACTCCGTACCTGTACTTTGAATCCCGTAACCCATGTCTCCAATGACACCAATGTCACCATGTAATGTCATGCCCCAATGAATCCATGTCCTCCCCCTGCTCGAGCAATACTGTAGAGTAAAAAAAGAAAAAAAAAAGGGGGGGAAGGGGGGAGGGGAGAGGGGAACAGTAAGAGAGGGGCAAGCCAGAACCAACAACATCATCATAAGCCAATAGAAGTCCGTAGTTTGTATTAGAAACCACCGGAGCTGGCTCCGACGGTTGGAACCCCACAAAAAAAAAAAAAAAAAAAAAGGGGGGGAAGGGGGGAGGGGAGAGGGTAACAGTGAGAGAGGGGCAAGCCAGAACCAACAACATCATCATAAGCCAATAGAAGTCCGTAGTTTGTATTAGAAACCACCGGAGCTGGCTCCGACGGTTGGA